>JAXGGA010003663.1:0-98939 GCA_038373865.1 Uloborus plumipes | reverse complement strand
AAACAAAGAGTATGAGGTCCACATCAGATGTTTCATACTGAATATTTAACCTTTTATATCTTAGTCGAAGCATTGAAATTAAACTAGGTTTGAAATCGAGATGTTGTAAATAGCATATTTAAAAAAAAGTGGTCAGTGTGCTCAACTTTTACTAACACGTAACTAAGAACATCCTCTGAAAGGGACACATAATTAAATTTGAGTTACCTTAGGAATTATCTGTT
Source organism: Uloborus plumipes (assembly GCA_038373865.1). Taxonomy (NCBI): domain Eukaryota; kingdom Metazoa; phylum Arthropoda; class Arachnida; order Araneae; family Uloboridae; genus Uloborus; species Uloborus plumipes. The sequence goes on along the minus strand of JAXGGA010003663.1, from coordinate 98,715 downwards.
TTTGATTGGGACTTATGAAAAAGGACGTACATTTGAAAGAGAAGAATTATAATTGACGTATAAGTCAGAAATTGCTGTAATAAATTTTTAATAAACTTAACGAGCGAAGATAAATTAAATAATATACCATATTAAACAAAACAATATGAAGAGACAAAAGAAACAAAGATGTTAAGGGATTTGGAAAGACAGCTTTATTTTGAATGTCTGAAATTGCTTCATTAAGCAAGCTTATTTCATTTGCAATATCTCAGTGAAAACTTTTCGTCTTCACAACGATTGGAACAAGTTAATATACGTGATTATATCTGAAATACTTTATTAATAGCAACGCATTTTGAAAGACGTCATTATTAAGAATTTTATTAGAATTCTTTAAATGATGATTGCAGTGATCTTAATGACTCCCTTTGTTTTCTTTATTAAAAGAGAATTGCAATTACTTTTAATGCATCGCTTTATGAGAAGGACCTATTCATAACTAGTTTATAATTGCTAAATATTTCGTGTCATATGTCTCTTTTCGCGTGGTGCATTCGCTCTTTTTTATTTAACGGAAAGAATGTAAATTAATAAATTATACGATTGTTTCATTAACTGCATTTCATATATGCAAATAAAAGAGTTTAGTAAATGGAAATAAATGAAGGAAATACAACGCTAGTGCATTTTGGAATATACTAATTTATGGAAAAAGTAATCTGTCGTTTTATCTTGTTCCTTGCTTACAAAATAGTTCCAAATACAGCATTTATTATGGCATTGATAAAAAAGATAAATTTAGGCCTGTATCATAAATTTATTGGGAGGTAATTGGAACCACCCTTTTGCTATTGCAATATGGGTCATTTTCACCATATGCTTACATTTCAAAATTTTTAAGTAATTTTTTTAACTTGCTATTTTCTTTTAGAAATACTAACAGATGTTTAGTAACATATTGTAGGTGTGTAAAAAAGTAACTATTTGTACACTTTGATGAATAATTAAGTATTCAAATGCGGTTGTAAAACTGTAAGTTTCAAGGAATATTGTCGTCCATTACCATACACAATCCATATGAAATCTCACTTTTAAACTATATCATAGAACCTAGAACCAACTTCATTTGAAATTATTTGCGCCCTGTAGCTTAAAACGATGTTTGTGATGATTGAAATATTGATCAAAAACTCTATGGTAACGAATTTGACATTTGGTAACGGATTTGACCAGTAACGGACTTGACATTTCAACCAAAATGTCAAATTATGGCTAGGTTGTCGAATTCAAAAATTGAACTACAATATGCATTTTCTTAGAGTTGTATAATGAACAATATTTAGGGGTAAAAGTTTAGAAAAAGTAAAAATTAATACTAAAATCTTTGGTAACGGACTTGACAAAGAATAAAAATACGCACCTGGAAAAAATTTTGTGCGAAACGCCACAGCAATACTTCTCGACTCAGGGAAACAAAATGGTACAAAATATTTTCGTCACTAATTTGTTAAGTTAACTGAATACGTGTTACCATCTTTTGACTTCAATAAATACCTTTTTTAGCTAAAATAATCTTAGGGTAACGGACTTGACAAGAACTTCCGGACAAAATATATTCATACATTTCTTATTGAAATAAAATTACTATTGTCAATATTTATCATGAATACCATATACTAATAGTCAATATATAAAAATAATATGTCGCATTTACTTTTTTTGACCATTAAGTATAGGAAAAAAATAGTTGAACTTGCGAAAATTGGAAATGGACAAGCGTTTTTGCCTTGATTCTCATTTTTAAAGACTTATATAAAAATAAATAAATAAATTTCAATAATTTGTTGAGTGATAGAATTTTTTTGGGGGTAATTCTTGCAGAAAATAATTATTCGCATTGAGTTTAAGATATACGTTATGCTTCAAAATCGTCTTTTTAACCTCCGGACAGCAAATGTAAGCAAATTTTGAAAATGACCCATATAACATTTTCGTGATTTATTCGTGTAAAAATTTAGCGGTACCCCACACAGCAACAAAAATCCTCCTTTTTGAAGAGATTTAATACCATAATTTAAAATGACCTAAATCTCAATTTCACTGCAATTAATTTTTAGATTTTTTTTTTTGTTATCAAAGATATAGTCATTAAAGATATAGTCTCTGGCATTGTTCAACTTATAAGCTAACACATTTGTTTAAAATATATCATCATTTATGAATGAAAAAGAAAATTCATTTCTTCTAGTTTTTCTCAACATTTTCCCCCTTAAAGATAGGGCGTTCTTTATTTTGACGGCAGCATTGATGTTATTACACTATCACATATGAGCATCAAAGTACTTATTTCCCAAATTTGTCAATGATTCGACAAATTGTGGATTTAGATAATTAAAACACCACTATGTGAGCTTTTGAGGATAACAGGTCCTCTGTCCGCAAAACACGCACAGAGGGTTGCCTCAAGGATAGGGGCCTCAAGGCACGCCTTCATCTTTTCCGTCGCGCCTGTCTGTGTGAGGGGCTTAAGATCGTATATCTCAACGGAGCAAGGAGGGCAAAAATTATTTACGCATCAAGAATGTCTCAATATGCCCTCACTATTTCTACCGGTTAATTTTTTTGTTTTCATTATTACACTATTCTTTAGGTCCTCTGGTGAAAATTGTCTTTGCCAACAGTCGAAAAATTGTGTGTGGGATAGCTCTTTATTGGTAAAGAGCGTATCAGAAATTTATTTTCATATCCTTTTTTCTGAACTTCTATCAAATTGTGATGCCTTTTTAAAGGTTGATTTTTTTAATTGGACGTACGACTATTTCCGAGCATAATTTCTGACACGAAATATTATATTTTTAAGAAATGCATAAGTTGCTATCAGCTAAGAGAGTTAGAAAGTATGGGGGGCAGAGAAAAATGTTCAAAACATTCAAAAACAAGGCAGCAATACGTGATTAAGGAAACACATTATAAGTTCATTTTGTAATTATTTTATTATTTATCTCTTTTTTTGCCCTGCAATGAACTTATCTCTTTTTTCATGCTACAACTGTTTAATTTGTATGATGTCTTTTACGAAGATATATTGATGACGAATGGGTTAACATGCAGCAAGTGTATACTGTGCACATCAGAAGATGACGTTTTTTCAAGGTGACCAACAGTAGCATGATTTAAATGAAGATTTCAATTCAACCACAGAAGCAAGTGCATCATGGTTGATGCACATGCTTCATCAACCATGAACAATCTTTGAAACAATTTTTTGTTTCGTGACGCTGATCTTGATTTACCGAAGCAGCAAAGAGTACTAATGTATGATGACTTTGTGTATTCTTATTCTAAGGAGATAGAAACATGCTTCCAAAAATATTGAAGACATTGTTGAATAAGACATTTGAAATCTTTTAAAATTTTATTTATGTCTGGTAGATTTGTCACTTTAGATCTAAAAGTAATAAACGTATGAATTAAGTGAACGGGCAATTTCAGTTAAAAAAAATTGAATATTGCTTTGGTTATTTTGCTGTTTACAATTGATTCATTCTAAAATGTCATTTAACAATTTTAAAATAATATATGTTTTTACAGGTAAGCCATTGATTCTGACTCTCTTTAAGATTTGAAAATTAAAAAGTGAGTTATATTTTTATATTTTAAATCGTAGTTTTAGATGTGTGTTAGTGAGAGTGTTTAGATTTAAAAGACATTTTCTATTTATGTGTATAATTAGTATTTCGTGTTATATATAATATTTGTTTTTTTTTTTTACTTAATTTCTTGTTTACAGGTCTTTGAGGAAACATGAGTTATTACTTGTTACGGAATTTGATACTGTTTTTTGACTAAGAGTTTGATTTATATACTTATAGAAAACATTTTCAGATTAAGTCAAATGTGAAAATAAATAATAATTTATGTGAAAAAAAAAACTATTAAAATACCTTCCCTTTAACATTCCTGCACTGCCTTACCAAGCAAGAAAAAAAAAAAAAAAAAAAAAAAACCCTCAGACTAAAAAAAAAATTAAATTAAAAAAAAAGTTTGAAAACAAATCGGGTTTAACTATGCTGATGCTATGCTGTTTTCTTAGAGGGAATTTTGTTTGTGTGTGATATATTTAAAACAAATAAATAAAAAAGAAACATAAAAACTTTCGGAAAGGCAGTAGAAAATATGGAACTTACTCTTTTGAAACAATCGCGTGACCATTTCTGTCAGCAATTTCTTAGTTTTCCACACTGCTTACAGAAAAAATACAAATTCTATTTGGCAAAAACATTTTCGTTGTGGATTTCGTTTTCCAGAAAAAATATTTCCCCTTTTGTTCTTTACTTCTATCCTAAACATATATTGATTACGTCGACTCCATTTTTTTATTGAACTGCACTTTTCTATTCAAGTAAATATTTTATCTATCACCCACTGATTATGTTTAAAACATATTTCTAAAAATCGCACACTGTTTGTAAAAGTGCATTTTTGTATCATTTGTGAATTTGAAAGAAAATTGAACAATTGCATATGATTGAATCAGCAATGTATGCCAAACAGCGTTCAATTTTAATATTACCAGAGCAAAAGAATTAATAACTTTTCTATGAAACAAATGAACACCTTTGTGCAATGAGGTAAAAATAGTACAACGTATATAAAGTACAAATTAGCAAACTGATCATTGCACTGAGAAATAAGTTCCTTGAAACCCTGAAACACGTGTCCGCAATCAGTTTGCTAATTTGTGATTGATAATGCGCTTACTATTGTTTAATTTTAACATGGTTTTGTAATATATGTGTGCTGTAAAAGTTATTTTTAATCTATGTGCACACACATACTTATCAATAACACTTCTTTGGAGTCTTAGATGCTGCTAAAAGGCAGACTTTTCTATTAACCGCTTGCCTGATTATCTCGAGTTATATCGCGTTCGTATGAGTTGCAGGTAATTATTATCCCGAGAAAACTCGGGTGAAACTAATTGATTTTACAACGATAAATAATTAAAAATTCAACTTGAAACCTACATATTTTATTTGTATTGCTTCATTTCTTGTACTTTGAAAATAAATTAAGAAAAAAAAATGTTTTTTTTTTTTTTTTTTGGAATTTTTTCCAAAAAAAATTCGCAAGGGAAGTGGTTAAATACGATATGCGTTCACTTCTATATACTAGATGTGTAAGATAAAATTGTCTCAGAAATTTCAAAGAATGACGAATGTGTACAAGAACACTGAACTCTTAGAAGCAAATGTACCAAAAAAAAGAGAAAAAAATGCTTTCATTACTTAGGCAAAGTTTGCTAATTTAATAATTTAACACTCAGTTAGGTAAAATAATTGCTTTCAGTCCGTCTTTTCAGGAAGTTTAATTTTCTCTTACGATTAATGGAATTTGTGAAAAATAAGCTTTATGTGCAAGAAAATTATTTTTTTCGGGGGAGCGCGCAATTTAATTATGTCTTTTATGTTAGTTCCCCCGTCAGTGTTTCGCTTTGCTAATTGCAAGAAACTGCTCTAGGTAACTCAAAACAAAGCAAACATAACAGACCTACGCACCCTGTCCTGGAAAATATTAAAGAGAAAAATTATCATCGTTTCTGTTTTAATGGAATCAAAAATACGTTGTTCAATTTCTCTTCATTTGTCTTGTTCTTACGCATTTTGTGCTTACAAAAGGTTTACACTAATATAATAGTTCATTTTTCATGTTCTTAGTTGAACACTTTAGAAAATAAATGTATATAATTGTAGCAATATACCATTTACTGGATGTGACTGCCTTCAGCAGCTACACAAACATTTTTAATTAAACAAATAGTAAAAAATGGAAAAAAACAACAAAAACATACTGTTTTTTTAAATTATTTATTTATTTTTTTAAATATATATATGCTCCACGGAACAACAAAATATTTTAATTATCATCATACTCAAGTGCGTAAGTAGTAAAAGTTGATTGTGCTGAGGAGAACCTCAAGTGCTCATGAATTACACAGGCCAACAAAAAAAACCTTTTTGAAAACTTTTTTAATTTTAATAGCTGATCTTGATAGATTTTTATGTGCTGAATCCAAATCTGCTTGTAGTTTTTATGTATCACCCTTAGTTTCCAAGCAAAATGTATTTTATTATATAGTCTAATACCCATTTACAGTATATAGGGAAATCAATGAAACACTGTAGAATCGTAAAAATGGTTTGTATTTACAGTAAAATACTTGGAATAGTAATTTTATGTGATGATACAAGGTTCACTTGTCAACTGGAATTGCTTTATATTTTCTTTCCCTTTTTTCCTTGAAGCTTCTTGTGTAGCTTTTCCTGCGATGAATAGCTTGCTGAACTTCCCGGTGAAGTGACCAACAGTAATCCCCCATCATGTTGTAGCATGTGTTTCAGCAGTGCTGCCAACATCATCTTTGTTCATTAGACCTATTTTTTCATGTTATCTTAACTATGAAAAAGCTGTTAAATTCTAAAAATGTTTCTTTATTTCATGAATGTAACTATAAAATGTGAATAAATGGTGGGTGATACAACTTTTTAACCATCATATTTGGATTCAGCAACCTAAACAACATAAGAATAAGGTATTTTCATTAAAAAAGTTTTTTCATCGTTGGCCTGTGTTATTAGCTACAATAAATATTGAATTTATCTTGAAAATTTAGCAATAAAAAATTTACCTAACTTAGACGTAACTGATTGTTCAAAAGTTTTGGTATTTGAAAAACATAAAAACTCATATTAAAACAAATTGAGCAACAACTTTTAGGAAAGCCGGTGACCAACTCTTTTGTTCCATTTATTTTTGACGAGGTTCATAGGATCCCTTTTATTTTTTGCAACAATTTCAAATTTAACTTGTTGATCCTAATTATTCTCTGCTAGCTTAATTATTATAGATAGAAAATAGTCTAACTGAAAGTTTATTAGTCTTACATGAAAAGTGAAGATTAAATCTTCCGACAATTTTTCTTTTTCGATTTGATTTGAGATCTGAATTTTTTTTTTTTTTTCAAATATGAGCACCAATTCTGAGCATGTGATTTATATAAATAGTTCAACTGTATTAACGTCAATATCTTCTTGCTTAAAATCTATTGAATTAATCTGACATAAAAAACATAAATAAAGATATCACATTCATTACATATCTTAAACATTAATTCAGCGCATATCGCACTTTTACGAGATTCAATAAAAGTAAGGTAGAATATTTTGAATTTTTGAAATACTAAAAGTTAAACCACGTGTTGAAAATATTTATATGATTTCCAGTGTCTTATTAATGCGATTTCAAGCCAAAATTAAGTAATTGGTAACTTCCCTAGAGCAATAGTAAAGCGAAGCAATCTTATTAGTCCTGCACTTACTTCGCAGCTTTCTTTCTCGAAAGACGTAGATTTGAATACCTTTTAAGAATATTTAGTACCGGATTAACTATGTATGACAAGTTATTGCTAAATAATAAAATAGCTATCATTGGTTAAAATTTCTGAGCTATAATCTATTATAAATGCCATTAAGGATGCCGTGTAACTTCTAGTAATTTATTATGTATTTATTCTAGTAGTTTATCAACTGACTGAAGTATTTGGTATTTTATGAGTTGTTTTAAGCCTGGGGATAAAAACGTTAAATTGTTTGATAGTTCTTTTTACGCTCCACTTACACTACTAAATATTAAAAAAGGAAATGCATGAAGATAATAATGTCATTAAGAATAATTATATTAATTTTAATTGGTCACTTTTTGATTGCAAAATATTTATTTTTTGTACCTTATCATAATGAACGCAGAAGTAATTAAAAGGACCTAGAAAATTACTGATGCGATTGTCATCATTTCCAGATGAATGTAAATGATACCATTTATGACTCTTTTTGTATTATGACACTCTGACCACTCTTTTCTGATTCAAAAAATAACTGTGCATATTTATAATTTCAGCTAATCAGTTAAAAAATAGAAAATGAAAATTGAAACAGTTTTTCTTAAGTGCAAGAGATTAAAAGAAATAATAATAATTTGGAAAATATTTACATAAATTTATACTAAAGATTAAAAAAGGTTAATTCTTGCAGCAGAGCCCGCGTCTAAAGAATATGCCTGTGTCTTTGAACGCATGCGCTTTCTAGGGTTACCATAATCGAATCATTTTGATTACAGACCAGTGAAACGACAAAATTTCTAATTTCAAGGAATATATATTTTTTGTTATCACTTCACAGTTCAACTGATAACTAGAATGTTGTTGTTTTTTGACAATGATAGGCCAAAAAAAAAAAAAAAAAAAAATCAAACAAAACATCACTTACTAACTACCCAATAGACCAACTAAAGGCAAAAGCCAAACAACCATTAGAGCTTTTTATTTAGCTTCAATCAGAACAAAATTCCATTCTTTCACTTTACTTATATAGCTTTATGATTTTGTTTTAAATTTCCATTAGTAGTTTTAGTACTTGTAAATTACTCTGAGCACAGCCAAAGCAACAAAAATAGTCAAGTTATTTCCTACTCTTTAATTTTGTGTGTTGTCAATTTAAACAATGTGAGTCATAATTTCGTGTTTTAGTGATAAATATGTAGTTATTTGAAAAATAGCCATCGAACCAAGAACTGATTGCTTGGTACGAGGTACATTCCAGTTCTAAGGCCTCCGATTTTTTTTCTCCAGTCTGGAAAGATATATAAACATGTGAATTGTTTGAAAATGAGTGCGCGTTCTTTGCCGAAATATCACAGAGATGGCAACACTATGAGACATTTGGAATTTTAACGGCAGTCGCAAGAATGAGAACTGTTTTCGATACTTAAAATGGCGACGTTTTCCTTGCTTGAACAGTGTGCAATCATTCCTTTTTCTGAATTTGCGTGGTGTGACACCAATTGAAATTCATCGATAGTTGAAGAATACATGTGGTGATGGAATTATGGATGTGTCTAAAGAGCGTTCGTGGTGCGACAGTCATTCGGCGATCCCCCAAAACAATTCTCTCCACTTTCTCGATCATGTCGTCAGACCGGCTTGTGCGAGACCGAAGCTGTTTTGGTTTGTTTTCACACAATTAAATGTCGCCTTCATTAAACTTGCAATCACGAATGCACTTTCGATACATCCATAAATCTATTACCACATGTCTCCAACTGTCAATGAATTTCAATTGGTGTCACACCACGCAAATTCAGAAAACGAATGATTGCACACTGTTCAAGTAAGGAAAACGTCGCCAATAAGTTTAAGTATCGAAAACATTTCTCATTTTCGCGACTTCCATTAAAATTCCAACTGTCGCATAGTGTTGCCATCTCTGTGCTATTTTGGAAAAGAACGCGCATTCATTTTAAAACAATGCGCATGTTTCTATGTCTTTCCAGTCTGGCGAAAACAAATCGGAGGCCTTACAACTTGAATGCACCTCGTACAAATACATTTGCGACGTTACAATGCCCAACCAAGTCAAGCACTAACGACCTTTATCTACTCTAAAAATTCAAAATTAAAAAAAAAAAAATGTATTTCATACTGTGCATTAATCAACAGTTGTTTAAAATTAAAATCAATAAAACTTCTTTCTCCTTGAAATGGCTAAATTCTGGTTCAAATCTTATAAAAAATGATGTAATGCATGTCATTTTAAAAAATATATTTTATGTTTAGATTAAAGAGTTAATGATGTGCACCAATTTATTAAGTAACAGTATATCACAGCAAATGCGGCTGGCAATTACATATTACTGAAATAAGGACACCCAGTATAGATTTTTCTTACAAAAAATATTTTTTCAGTTGTTTTCCAGTTGAAATGGCAAGTAGTTTTAAAACTCCGCTAAAAAAATAATGGAATTATTTTCCATTTTCCATTTCATTCCATTTTGCTTAAAAAGTCTTATGTTTATCTATATATTTTTACCAAATTACTTTCTGCATGGTATCTCTGAATTTATTAACTGGAAAAATATTTTCAAAACGTTTATTTTTGATGATTTGCAACGAGTTATTTCATTCAGAAATGGCTGATTCTCAATTATTTCCTGTCACAAAATTTCAGATGCTCTTTTTCTTTCTTCAGGAAATCTAAGAAATTCTCAAATAGAGAGAAGAGATTTCTTGTCTATTTTTACTCTTTCCACATGTGAGTGCAACTGATCTATAGTAAATTGAGTTTTTTTTTCTTTGTTTTGTGGAAGTAAACGGCGCTAGAAATAAGGACATTGTCCGCAGTTTTAAAGACATTTTCTAAAAAAGAAAAAAAAAACTTTTTTTGACAGAATTCCATTGTTGGAAACTGCATTATTCTTTTAAATTAAAAAAGAAACAAGGCAACAAAGTTATCTATAGACAGGAATGAATTTCGTTTGAAAGCAATCTAGACGAATGCAGTTTTTTTAGAAAATAGAAAAACTGGTGAACTAGTTTTTACTGGAATAATCATTATAACGATGTGATTTTGAAATTTATTTTTCATTATAAAAGGGGTTTTTGGAACTATTTTCACGTTTTTTTTATGAAGAATCTCGGGGACCATTGTTCTCATTCTAATGGCACTCTGAAATTCCGTTGTCTGATAGGGATATTTACAAACTGTTATCCTTAATAAATGAATACTTTTAAGGGACTATTCTAGAGTTTGTAATGGAAAGTTTTAGAGGATTTAAAAGACCTGTTGTGGGATTTAGCTGTAATTTATCCGATTTTTTTAGGAGTGAAAAAAAAACCTTCCTCACGGTTTTGTACACTGATTTTTCTTTTCGGTAGGGACTGTTCGAGACAACTCACGCACCGGCAGACACAATCTGATGAGATTTTTAGGGAAGTGTTCACTCCGAATTTCAGTGGGTATTTTTATTACCGGTTGTCATTATTGTGACGGGCAATTTTACTTATTTTGTATTCAGTGTAAACCAGGTTGTTAAACATTCGTCACTTCACATAACTTCTATTTTCGCTGTAGATCGTGCAAAGCAAGGGGAATCAGCGATAGATATAATATGCTACATGTACTCTACTACATCAATTTATAAATTTCTTTGTTAAGGTGGCCTTTTTGGAAGTATGGATGTGGTCGTCCTAGATAAGATGCATATAGTGGAAGTCTTAATTTGCTTACCGCTTTACTACCCTTCACGTATCCTACGAATTCGATGTTATTAAACGTTAACAATATTGAGCCACACTTAACATGGTATCCTGCTCGGATTTTCTTCTGCTTTTTTTCCGAAAAAATATCGCATTTAGCTAAACGGGTTAAAAGTATGCAAATCATTAAATATACCGAAAATATGTAGAGATGGTGAATAACAAAATAACTATGCGCATAACCGAAACTAACTGTAAATGCAGATACAAACCATATGGGTTTTGATTTGCTACCAAGGGCAAGGCCATGCAGGTACCGTTTGTTACACAATAAATGTCAAAAAATAAGTATGATTTATATTTATACCTAGTAACTATTAAACTTGATCTAAAAAAATAATAGCTCTGGGACATGATTTGTTCTATATTAATGAGAATGATTCACGGGGATTTGATATGACCACATTTCAAAAAAAAATGAAATAAATATATAAGCTCTTATAAATTTAGTTACATCAATGATTAGTTACTCAATGATTTATAGAAATTTAAATTACAGTCAAAAAAACTGAAAAATAAATTTATAAGGAATGAAATTAATTAACAGACAATGCATGCGACATAAAAAATAAACAAGAATATTTTTTTATAACTCAAATTTTGTAATATCTATATTGAAGAAAATTTGAAAAACACTAGTTTCTTCAGAGCTTAAAAAATATGTATAAGATGGAAGTTTAAAGAACAAAACATAAAAGGCATAAAAATGGAGAAGAAAAAAAATAAAGCTGGTTTGAATAAGAGGTGAGAATTGGATAACATTTCTTGGATACAAAGCATGTCAAGTTTTCAAAACATGCTCGAAAATATAGAAACGCCAAAAAGAATAAACAAGTAACCACGACGGGGAAAGGGAAAATATTTAAGAGAAGTGCTTGCGAAATAGAAGAAGCAGACGGGGAAGATATGGAGAAAACTTTGTTATTTTCTCTTTATGTACTAAAGAAAGAACGGATTTTGAGATTTTATTTTTTATTTATATAAGAGTCGATAATTCTTATAAAAGCTTTTATAAGTTGTCTCGGTAGACTGCTGTAGTCAGGCAAAACAATGTAGCACAAAGTAAACTGAAACATTTATAAGATTAGAAGCTAGTGTATGATAGGTTCAAGAAACTACAGATGATAATAGTCATTGTACACGTTTTCAAAATAAGTTTTCTTTAATTACTCTGTATTTATTCATTTTTTGGGAATTTTATTGGAACGTTTAACGGCTTTTGATGGATGAATTCAACTATTTGATGAGATTTTCACACTTTAATAGACTTTTTGGATTTGTCCGCAGCGTTTAAACAAAAAATCCTAAGAACACCCTATTTCCTAACATTACCAATTTGGCAAACTATTTTAAATGTTTGTGAACTTTTAACAGTTTGAACTATTTAGTTTCTTTGGAACTTCTACATCTAAACCAACATTTAAAATAGTTTCGCACCAAAAGTTTTAAAAACTCTCCATGACAAGCTCTCCAAGCTTTCCAATCGTTACTATATTTCGTATAAGAATGAGGAAAGCATCAATACGTGTAAACATTTCGTGCATTGAAAAAAATAAACAAATAAAAAAACTGTGACGAGGATATGTTGCAACAGACTCAGCGAAAATTTCTTTTGAATTGTAAAAGTGAACAGTACAAACATTTTATAAAAAAGAAAAAAAAAAGTACGATAAAATTGCCAAAATGTACAAAATGAAAAATAATGGTGCAATTCAACAAAAAGTCTAATTTGTTGCAAAGTGCTTGCGGGGAAATTTACTACCAGTTTGACATGCTCCACATTATTATAATTTCTCTATGTAACATAACTTTAAAGCTAAACTGCAAACTGTTTCTTTCTGCTAAATAGAAGATATTTGTGTAAAATAATAGCGACCGACAAACGTCTGTAAGTTTTGCTCAACTAAAAACCACCCTGGTTTGGTTTAAAAACTAACTTATTGTTGCCATTTGCAAAAAAGAAGTAAATGCTTGTTTTGTGGTAGATACGGAATTCTATCAAGATGATTGATATAAATTATGCTTAAAGGCAAAGAACACGAGAAATCACAAAATCATGTTTAAACGAAAGTTTTATTCCATTGCTAATGATTTCAGAGGAAGCAGTCAAATGGAACTTATTGGTTTGAATAATAAACTAAAGAAATATATTTACCAGAAAGGAATACATTTTCATTGAAATATGGTAGCAATTCCTTAACCCATTCCCTGTCCCGGCCGACACACGATCGGCCGCGCACTTTGTGTAAAAACTGCTCCGGCCGACGTAGGCTCGTCCACAGAATATGGTTCCTAACTGGCCGCGACGATCCTGTATCGTCATAGCGAACCTAGCAGTTTTCGCTCTTGACGATCCTGTGTCGGCCGTTTTTTCAGTAGCAAACCCTGTTATCTCGCTTCTCTGCTGGGTTTTGGTGCTTTGAAGGGAGCGGTACCCAAGGTCTTTTCTTTGGTTAAAGGGATGTAACTTATAAGATATTAGGAACCTGTGATCGCTATATAATTTATTTTATCGAGATATATCATCCTTTCACGTACTCTTAGATATACTAGGGTATAATGTCGTATGTCATGTATGAAGTATAATGCTTAAAATAATCAGACAAAAGTTTTTTTTTTTTATTTTTTATTATTATTTTTTTTATGGAAGCTTTGTTTCCTCTGCTTTCTGCTATTTAAACTCTTGATGAACAAGTGAAAAAATATTCTCTTTGAGGGGCCAGTATTACCAGCTTGATTAAAAAATAAAGAAACTAAGTCAGTGTTTCCCCCCCCCCCTACTTTTTTGACTAAACCTCACCTTCATTTAAAAGCTTCTTTTGCCAAATTTGTCATAATTCTCCAAATTTATAAGATATTTTTCACAATATTTTTTGTATTGTATTTTAATCTTGTAATCATTGTATTTTAATTTGGAACATTAAATGTTCTAAAATGTACCAGTAGAAATTTAATCAGAAATTAATTTCAAAACAAGCATTAGCTTGTTTTGAAATTAATTTCTGATTTTAACTATATTGTAAGAAAATCATGTGGAAGGGATAGCGCATGGCAAATAACTTTCTGGCTATTGCTTGAATGGAAACCTGTTCAGATGGCTTGTAAAGAGCTTTCTTGGGAGACCTTCCATAGTGTTTCTTTCGGGCATCTCTAAGTTATACGACTGAGATTAAGTGGACACGGCTTTAAGGCGGGGGGGGGGGGGGGTTATAGTAGTCTTTCAAGTAAATAGTCTTTTGAGAAACGGGGGATTTGTCGCAAGTTTTGATCCTTTGTAACTACTTATCTTTAAAATAGCTCACACGATTGAGCTACTAAAATCCGTGCACTCAAAGTGGGATATAGACTCCTATAGAAGTTAAGATAAATGGACTAACACTTAAAGATATCTCTTTGTGTTATTGGTCGCTATGCTTACAATGGATCAAAAGTCGCCGATTCCTTTTACCCTTTTAAAAAGTCATTTACACAGCTAAGCTTTTTTTATGATCTTGTACTAAAGCACGTCAAATGCTCTGTAAAATTGCATTAGTAAACCTCCTTTTAAGTACCCGAGACAATTTGAATTGTCTCATTGTAAAATAACCACATGGAAGGGATTGGAGCGGCACTTTTGTTCAAATACCACGGTCCAATTTGGTTTGGACAGCAAGCAGCAGTGAGAAGTGCTCTCGTGGGAATAGGGCGACACCCCTTTCCTCTCTCCTTTTCTTTCGGATGCACCTTTGTTATGAGCAGTTTAGCAGGGCTACATTGACAGTGTTTTCTGTAAATGTCAAAATAGAGTTCAGTTTTTGTCCTTTGTGGTACCCCTAGTTTTAAAAGAAAAATCCCGTGCTCAAGGAATGGATTTTTGTTCCTTTCCCTGAAAGAAATAACTACATTTTAGATAAAATGAAACAACAAATGAAAGTTCTTTCGTTTGTTAGAATCGCCTGTTCTGCTATTTGTTGCATGTAATTGCTTATAGGGTTATTAAAAGGGAATATGTTTCACTTTATTTTGTGAAAGCGATGAGTACTAACACAGTTATGTTAGAATAATAAATAAATTAGTGGAATGGTAAATAAAAAAATAAGTGAATAAATAAAAATGAGAAAAAATAAAATAATTGTAAAATGATTGATAAAATAATTAATGTAAAATATAAAATAAATTACAGATACTTAATTGCGAGTATAGCTTTCAAGTTCATGTTCGACTGCAAAAACAACATTAAAAACCCCGTAGCAAAATGAGGAGAAAAGTGTTATCATACTGTGGCGAAATGGAACCTGTGAGTGATGCACGGTGCGGCCGCTTTGCGGCGGAAAACATTTTTTAGCTTGGGTCAGTGAATGGGTTAATAACGAATAAATGTGACACAAAATAGAAATTAAACATGTCATTTGTCGATATGAATTATAGAAGGGTTTATTTGTGAGAAAGATATATTGCAAAATTAAACATTGTAAATTCTGCTGCATGTATTCTCATTCTAGACAATTTTTTGAATCTTTAAACTGAAGATATTAAAATACTTAAAATAATACGGAAAGTTATTCCAGACATCAACGTTTAGATTCTAAAATAAAGAATCAAAGTAATCTTCGAAACAACTGTAGGATGTGCATAAATAACTACACCATTTCAGTTTAAATGTAACGGAAATGTTCCGCTGTATTTTATTTTCAGAAAAAAGTCGATTTCTCGAGAATCTTAAATTTAGCTTTCATTCAAAAATGTCAGAAGGATAAACAATGTTAGATTTGAAAGAGAAAAAAAAAAAACCTGTCAGATAAAACTGTATAAGCGAAAGTTTACTATTCCCCTTTTATCAATTGAGACAGAAAATTGCATTTTTTCCCTACTGTGCAATTTTTTTTTGGGGGGGAAGGGGGAGATCTTGAAGAACAATGTATTTTACTATATCAAAGAAAAAGTAACGCATAACATTTATGGGACAGTTTCTATTAAGGTAGAAGTTAGATAATGATTAAGGTCTATCTGTAAACTCTTTAGTTAAATACTCCTACAAATAAAAATTTTACAGAAAATTGAAACACTCTATGGAGGGTGATTTGGAATTCCTCATTAATATTTGGTGGGGTGACTGGGAGTAGAAAAAGGAGGATATTTCACAAAAGAAAGCATCGGTGCAGACAAACACATGAAGTTGAAAATGAAGCTATGTCTACACAACTCCCATTCTTAAACAAAGATGTGTGACTCGTGCTGTTAATCGTTATCCGAGAAGGTGACTTTGCTGAAGGAACATGAGTCGGTATACGGCGAATAAACAAACAGATAGACAGAGACACGTATTTTACGATACGGCAGTAGCAAGAGTTTGGGGATGTACGATGCTTGCAATTGCCTGGCTCTAAGACATATTTATCTGTAGCTTTAACCGCACTCGTCAAATAGCTATGCCTATATGTGGCAACTGTGTACGCACAACGCCCTCTAAAACACCATGTACTCGTCTGTGTCCATGCTGTCCTTAGTGAATTTTACCTTTCATTTTTTTAATTCCATACTCCCCCACCAAATAATGATGTTAAATTATGAATTATTTTTTACAAGGCTTGCTCATTAAACGTATAAATGGTCCACATTTGTGTTAAACTCAGTTTACAAGCATTCCTGTGTAAAGAAAAAAGTAATAATACTGCATTATTCTACTTGGTGCTTACAATTGCCTGGCTCTAAGGTATCTTTCTCTCTCCTCTGCACGGAAAGTTACATGTTTATTTTCCAGTTTACTTCATGTATACGGGTCATATTACGCCTGCGAAACCAGCTAGTCGAATGACAAAGATCACGTGTTAAGCAAATGTGCTTACGCATGGGAAATGTGTACACACAGATCCTTAAACAACACCGTGTGTTCGTCTGCGCCCATATTTTCTTAGGTTAGATATAATTCATTTGCTATTTCATACCTCCCCATCAAATCTGTACCTCAGAACCAGACTAACCTAAGTCCATTTTCGTCATTTTTCAGTAGAAGGGAAAAACGATGTATTCGACAATCGTTTTTCCCCTCTACCGAAAAATGACGAAAATGGACTTACGTTAGTCTGGTTCTGAGGTACAGAAATATCACTGAGGAATTCTAAATCACCCTGTGTAAACCTTTCCCTTTAAATATTAAAAGATTCAAATTTTTGTTAAAACTCCCTTAGCAAGCACTTCTGTGTGACAAAGAATAATTATGAATTATTCCTAATAATTTCATTTTTAGTTTCTATTCTTCCAAACAACCAAATAGCTGTTTAAATAATAATGATAATGCATTTGATTACCTAGGAAACATAACAGCCACTTACTTTATTCCAATAATAATAGATTCCGTTCAATCTAATTAAAAAAAGAAAAAGCGGCTGCGTTTATTTTTTTGATTGGAAAGTACTTTTCGATAAACTTGTTTGCATTCTCCAAAACAATTAGAACTGATAGGTTTTTTCCCCAAAACATTTTCTCATTACTGCTTCGTTTGAGTATCTTCGTCTAGACAGTTGGATAGAAAATCAATTTTATCTCTTTGTTGAAAATAATTATTTACAGGAGACGCTTAAACTGTAAGAACCCTCAATTCCTAAAGCTTACTCGAACTAAAGAATGTGAAACAAATTGTTGCATAACCAAAATCTAAATTTTAACTAATTTGTTGTTTCAACATGGCTGCAAAAAATGAAACGATTTAAATTGTATATGTTCAAGAAACTTTTTTTTTTTTGGATACATTTTCAAATACTTATTCTTTTACAGTTTTTACATTTTAAAAATATATGCACCCATATTACTTTAACACAATTTCAGCATTATTTCTTAAAACAATGCTTTAATTATTTTAAACGATTATAGTTTAAAAAAATCACGTGGGTGACTTTTTTACCTCATACAAATGGGCAAGTGGTCATCCACCTGCCCTACAAGAAAGGGTAAGTGGGTGACCCACTTTTTGTTTTAAGTATAAAGCAAGATTATCTAAGAAAGGGGTTTGTGGGTCTTAATAAAATATGCAAAATCATAATATGAAACATTTTTTTGTAAATGCATCCCTTAATGATATATCTAGTTAATACAAGATACCTCATTTGTACGTTTTAAATCTGTTATTATAAAAGGAAATTCAAACCTATTACATGTGCACAATTTATTAAAAATCTTTAGGCATATATTTTGCTGTTTCATATCAAGTATTGTTGAATAAACACAAAAGCTAAAACTGAAATCAATTTTTGTAAACTAGCGGAAAAAACGAAATAAATGGAAACACTAAATGGCAGCGTCTATTCAAAATTGGCAGACAGAAAATCATTATCACTTCATCTTTAGTAACAATACCAACATCATCTGAATCGGTCCAATGAAATGTGTAGCTGTTTCTATTCTCTCTTGGAAATTTAACATTTCTTTTCTTTGCAGCATCAACTTCGTAAATTAGACCTACATAGTACTTTATGGTTTTCTTTGATGCAAGTTCCTTTGATGCAAGCAATTTGACAAAATCAGGATAAAAAATACCATGTGCATATATCAGTTTTAAAGGGGTAACCCACTTATCCGAACCAACCCTATATGTCTTTAGTTGCGTGTCCAAATTAGTTACTTACCGCACTAGAAAGGAAAATAAATAGTTTTCTATTTCCCAACTCACATCTTAATGCCTTCCAAGTATTGTGATCTCCATCGTCTTTTTCCGGAATGTCAGCATTATTTTCCCCTCATATTATGTTGACTGAAAACAAAAAAAAAAATGGAAACGCTTCAGAAAATTGACACTGTGCGTGACACGAAGCTGTCATCGACTTTTGATGCAATTCGCACTTGAACAATTGTCCTCTCTTCTTGATGTTTTCCCCTTCAACATTACAACGACTTTCTTTATCTAAATCTTTCATTTTATTTCCGTTTTTATCTTTCAGTGAAAATAGAGTAATGCTACATTTTTTTCAAAGCATCATTTGTACATTCCTGTAACGAAAGGATTGTTTAATCTTTTACATGAAGCATGAAGGTATAATATCAACTGCAATAATCTTTTCTGATGAATAAACGTGATTCAATTTTTGTTTTATCACGAAATAAATTTTATCCCAGAGCGAAACTTCCCAGAGAGCATGTACTGCATTTGCCAAGCACGTAAAATTGTTTATATGTGAGTTTGAATCCATCTAATTTCTTCAAAAGCTGTACTGAGCCTTTTAATTGAGACGCCATCAACATACAGTATATAATGGAAGGGCATGACTTGAAAATATCACCTCAGGACGATACTTCATAAAACAGTAGAAACTCTATAGTATCATATGTATTCAGTGTAAAAAAAGTTTCCTAGGTCACCTGTTTCTGTTGAAATGAAACAATTCTAAGTTGAAATAATTAAAATGTTAATATTTCATCGTACTTTATGAAGTAAATTATTTACCAGTATCAAAAGAAAATTTGCAACTCACACAGAGTATCTGAATATTTTACATTACCTGTTTTATTTTTTAAGTCCAAAAGCAATTGTCCCAATGTACACAATACAAGTCTTTTTCCTTTTCAAAACTCCACGGACATAAATGCTTAATCAAAATTTTCGTTCAATACCACAAACATATACAACATAAAAAAGAATATATGTCCGTAATTTAATTCCACCCCACGCAAACAGTTACAATCCCATTATTTTTCCTCCCAGAAACATTAATAGAAACAATAATTTCGTTTCCTCTACTTGATTAAACTTTTAATTCAACTTTAGGAAAGTAACTTCAGCGGAAAATCAACCAATGATTAGATTAAATTGGAGTTCCTGCTCAGATCTTGGAAATAACTGCAGAATCCTCTGTGAACCTTTTTTCACGGTTGATACGTTTGTAGAACCCAATTTCAGTCGAGCAGTAATCATACGATGTATATTTGAAAGGCATTTGAGCAATTTTTGGGGTATTTTATTTCACTAAGAAAATGAGTAGTTGTGTCAAGATCATAATTCAGTAATAATCATATTTTATAATAAAATATTCTTCATACACGAAAGTAAAATGTTTGGCTGTATTTAGTTTAAAGGGACAAAACTTGTGATATCTTTCGTGAACTTTTGGGCAAAAAGACATGGTATCATCTCAAAGTGGTGTTTGACAGTCTTTTTTTCATTTTAATTTTAATCACCATTTATGTCCAATAACGTGATAAAATAATTGTTTTGTTTGTGTGTAATGCTCTTGGGACTTAGACGTTCAAGAGCTTTTAATGTTGCTTGTAGAATTGTAATTTGTTGAATCTACCGAAAGAGAAAGATAGAGATGAGGGGGAGGGGGATAATATACTAAATGTTTCTTCGCAGCAAAGCTTTCTATAACTAAATATAACGAAAATTTCGAAGAACTTAAAATTTATATTCGAGAAAACACGGTAAGCATGTAAGTCAATTAAAAAGAGAGAGAGAGAAAGAAAAACCTAAACAAATTAAGCTGCATTGTAGAAATTCAGGCAAATATACTTGTTAAGTTGAGTTGTTTGTTGTCCTGACGCAACAGTTGCTGTAAGGATGTGGAAGTCTATCTGGCTATCCGAAAGGAAATGGATTAGTATTATAGATGAAATTGTCACAAACGAGCTAGGGTTCAAGTATGGGCTACCTACTGAAAATGGGGATGGAGAATTGAACAGTCACAAAAATGGCACCCAATGGAAGAACAAGAAGAGGCAAAACATCAGTCAGAAAATGGCCTTGAGTGTTAACTCACATGCTTCGCTGAGCGGTGTTTCAGTAGAAGCACCTATTTTTGAGACACTAAAAACATTTGGATATATTTAAAACGCAATATCTCTCTTTAAAATGTTGCAGTAAAGTTTGCTACCTGTAGCAAAGTGGCTAATATGAGCTTCTCATACGCGCACGTGTATTAAACTTCTTGTTATTTTTAGAAATGGCTACAGGCACCATCTACTTGAAGTACTGTGTGTTATAAAAACCAGCTACTGCTTTTTTACCACCTATGGCAACTCGTTTTTTATCTCATGCGTTTTTGTATTCCTGGTAATTATTAATTATATTAGTTCGTTAACATATTCTTATAAGGCATATAAAAGAAGGAGAAGGTGGTTGATTCTTTCTCTTTTAATTATTTTAGGATGCCCAGAACTAGAGACAAGTATGAAATTCAAAAATAAAGAAAACCGCGAGGATTAAATTGGACCTGCACGACATGTAGGGGGCCATTGACAAAGCCACGTTGACAAAACTGGAATCTAGAATCGATATCTTTCAAGCATTTAAGGAAAGGATTTAAAAAAATATAATGATAAATAAAACGCCGCCTTGACATCTGCATACAATCAGTTATATATTTCATGAGTGCTTTCGGAATTTTCGTTTCTCCTTATATGATTTTTTAAAGGGTGAACAGAGCCACATTAGCCATAGAAGGCAACCAAAACATTTAATAAAGTTTTTAAGTAAAATTTCGTGTTATTTATTTATTTATTACGAGATGAACTATTTTTTAATATAAGACTCAGACCTTATAATACAAGACTTAGACCTCATCTTGAAAAAGCGTGATTTTACCTTTTTTGTGATGTTTTTGTTTCAAAACACTAAAACATGGTATTAGCATGCCCGTCATTTCAGGTTTTTCCAGGGGGTGGGGGGCAAAGGGTAAAAACACAATACAATTTCCCCAAAAAACAACAAAAACCACGCCCACTTTTTGTAAATACATTGATTTTTTAAAGTTAGGAGGGGGGGCAATTGACCCCCTTGTTCACCCTAAATGACGGGCCTGGGTATTCGGTTTGTTGATCCCTAAAATACCTTCTTGAATGCTTTAAGTGTTATCGGCTATAATATTTTCCATTTTGCATAACATAAATTCATAGGTGACAGTTAAATTGATGGCAAGGAAATCGGTAGGTACCAAAATGAAAGTTGTAGCCCGTTTTGGAGCTACTTCCTCTTACCCGCTTCATTGCACAGCTGTTGCGGACTGGGCGAAGACGCAGCACGCATTTGCCGTCCAATAGTCAATCCATCACTGCTACGCATGCTGCATTATTTTCACGTTTCAAAATTGCGCCCTGTGGTAATTCCCTGAAAACCTTTTTTATGAGGGTATCTCAAGTTATTTGTCTACAACGACCGCCCTATTATCCTTAATCACTTGAAGAACAACATTCTTCAAGCTGCTGCCCTCATACTCATGGAGATTCTGGCGAGAGTTAAAAGTTTAAAATAACAATCAAAACCGACTGACGCAGTGCATTCAAAATAATGGATACCATCTTACTGGCAGTCTTTAATGTTGTTAACAGAAGTCTTCAGTGTTGTTCTTTAGGGTGTTAAAATTTTCGTGTAAAAGAAAGGAAAAAAGAAAACTACGGTATATATTTCCGTGTTCATGGAACTCTAATTGCTTAGATTGTTTTGAAGTGAGACGAGAAAAACCGTTGGTGCTTAAAATAAAGCAATTTAAAAAAACCCAGACAATATGCCAACTACATTTCTTCTATCTTAGGAAGAAAAAACAACCTAAAAACATTCAACCAAAGCATTAAACAAAAAGCCGCACTTGTTTCACCATTTGCGGTATCGCAAAAAAAAAAAAAAAAAAAAAAAAAAAATATATTGAATTTATCCTCCTCAAAGAAAAATTTTAGCAAGGATTTTTTCCCCTTACAAAATGAAGATTTAATTAAAGAAATTAAATTCAAGCAAACTCAGAGTAGGAACTAGTTCGTTTTTTTTCCCAACAAAATGTAAGTATGATCACTTTGTTCTGCTTTAGAAACTACAACTTTTCCTATAAGTCTCTCTCTCTCTCTTTTTGTTATTGCCAAGTTTTAAAGGGCAAGAACTTTTCATGGAATTTCCGTCCTCATTTCGAAGCGTCTGTCAAATGGTGGCGCCGGATTTCCTAGATGTAATTGTTTCCGAAGTAAAAAATTATACGGAAAATGCTTCTTTGTGTCATAAGTTTAAAAATTAATTTTAAATCAACATCTTAAAGAATCACGGATGCTTGAATGTGATTCCTTTCACTTCTTTCTGTGGTAAGAGGAGTTATAATTAAAATTAATTCATTTCAATTGCTAGACATCATAAAATGTTCCGTTTCTCAACAAAAACTTGAGGAGATATGTAGGTAAAAAATATATTATTTATTTATTTTACCATTTAAATAAAGGTGTTTTTCTTACCATAGTTGTAAATGTATTAGCATGGAGATGCATCTATTGAACATACCGGTTTAATTGTAAATATTGGAACTATGCAGTAAAAAAACAATTTGAATTTATACACATTTTGAACACATAATTGCACTTAAGTATTGTTTCAACCCTATTTAGTTCGGTTTTCCATTTAAGTCTAAACTTGTATGCTTGCTACGCTTTTAAAACTTGTAAAAAATTAAATTTATAAGTACAACTGATTAGCTAAATTTGACATGCTAAGCGGAACTAGGTAAAACACAATCAATATTGTTATTTCCCACACTGCTAAAACTGAACAGTTGTTTTTACAGTATAATACTGTCAGCCGAGGTTCCAATATAAAACTGTAAAATGCACAGTAATAAACTGTAAAACTAGCAATTTTACAGTTTCTTACTGTAAAGTAAGAAATTTTAGTTTATTGATGTAAAATTTAGCTGTGTTACCCTGTAAAAATAACAGTATAATACTGGCAGCAGATGTTCCAGGCTAAAAATGTAAAATACAGGTTAATAAACTGTTAAATTAGCAATTTTACAGTTTAGTACTGTAAAAGTTTTACAGTTTCTTACTGTAAAAGGAGCAATTTTTGCAGTTTATCACTAAAAAAATAGCTGTATTATACTGTAAAAACAACGTTCATTTTGTACAGTTCACTCATGCCTTAAATGCATGCAGTGTAGTCTCCCCAAAAAAAAAGGCGATTTTGCAAAATTCAGAACTTAAGATTACGAAAAATAGAAGAAGGTACTTAAAAGACCCACCAAGCTTTTGCGGCGTTTACGGCCTGAGGTTTCTTGACACAAATTGAGGAAGAAACCCCCAACGACAAACGTGACTTGAATATGCAAGAACGCACTGGCCGGATAAGTCACGACGAGCCAATAACGACCCCTCCGGACCCAAGAGAGGATAAATCAGTTTTAGGAGAGATTCGGACATCAAGGAAATCGGGATATCCTACGGCGACGAAGCCGGAATTCTTTATGTTCCGTTGTGGGGCAAGCAATCGATGAGGTCAAGTCCATGAGGACGTTAGAAATACGAGTTTGAAGGATCTTCATTCAACAAGTCATGTGTGAGGTCGGATCTTGTATTTGGTGTTGACCGTTCTAATTTTTGGCACTTGTGGTACGACGCGAGTTTTTTTTTTTTTTTTTTCAACCATTTTTTTTTAAATTTTTAAGCATTGAAGGTTTTGATGGTAAAAGAGCTATGGTATTTTTTTTAATGCAATTTGGACACAGGTAAGCAAATAAAACTTGGTACTTTAAGAAATAGATGTCGTTAGACTAATTTCATACGCTCACTTTGACGACAAACCAAGAAAACGAAAAAGCTGCAACAATAAAACTTTGAACCTAAATTACCTTAAATGGGGGTTCTGTTACATAACGTTTTCATCTCCCGTGCTCTTCAATTCTCCTTCTGAGCTTGCTTTTCCGAACAAGTAAGAACACATTTATAATAAAAATATATGACTTAACACGTGTATATTGGTCAAAACTAATGGAAATTTAAATTTAAAAAAATAGTTCAGAAAACTTCAAGCTTTTGCAATCAAAAATGTCATCCAAGTTAATACTCCACTGTTCTGAATCTTATACTTTTGCATACATTATATGTTACTTCTTCGGGTGTTTTATTCACCATCCAAAAACTTACTAGCTTCTGTATTGAATAAGCTTTTATATATTTTCCACATGAGTTGTTTTATACGTACACGAGCTCTTTTAATCACGTCAACTGCATTTTTGAAAAAAAAAAAAAAAAGAGAGAGAGAGAGCAAGAGACGTCAACAGATCAACTTTGAATGACATGGTTCTTTAATTAAAATGAATGATCTCATTTAATAATAACCGTAGAACTGTTTGAAGTATTTTTTTAAACCTGGATGTTTGAAAAAAATGACAAATGATTCGAGTTATCATGCATTTCTGAACGGCTTAGTAGAAATACTTGGCTTAAGGTTTAGAAAATAGTTTTTGTTTAATTCTAGAAACTTTATAAAATTATTTTTTTTTTAATTTCAAAAATAAGGATAATTTGCAAAGAATTCAGGTAAACTGATCACTGACAGCAATTTTGATGTTATTGGGATAGATGCGCTTCAAATCAATTTGGAGAGTGGTATAACCCATCAAAAAGCGTAAAACTAAAAAGTAAAAATAAAGAGAAAAGAAAAAAAAAACCACTTTTTTATTTAGTTCACGGTTTGAGATGATTTTTATTCTTAACTCCGTTTTTTTTTAAAGACATTGATTGTTTTGGTAGAGTAGCACCTGTCTGTTTCGAATTTCATGGGAAAGAAGAAAAATACGAGATAAGGAGGTTACAAGATACAGAGGTTTTGATAAAAGTTATAAAAATTAGTAACTGGAACAAAGTCAAAGAGTTACCATATCATTCTGTATTTATATTGTTCAACATTTTGGAATATGACATGTTTTGAGTATACACATTATACACATTTAGTTACATCGATAGCAGTATTATGCATTCTTTTAAGGACGAAAATTATTTTTTGATGATTGTAGTTCAAAAATGCGGATAATTTTAATTGTTTTCTTAACCGAAGCAATTTAAAAATTAGAAGAATATAACTCTAAAGAGCAGGTGATACTTAGGAAGCAGTTTTACTGTTCAACAACCTCTCTTCGAGAACTGAAGGTGCCCCTTCAGCTTCCGAGTTACTGGATTTGATGGAAAACTTGATCCTTGTATACGAAGTTTTCCTTGAGATACATGTCTTGAGATCTAGATCTTGTCTCTGAATAACAGGTAATTAAGATTACTGGGGATCGGATTAAAAAAAAAAGAAACAATGTTGCGAAATTTGAGATATAGATGTTTTTGAAAAGTTTTATTCGAGATAAGCTTGGAGGAAACTTTGAATCAATAAGATAAATGCAAGGAAAATGGAAAACTTCAGCAGAGAGAGGTTTTCGAAATAGGCAGGTTCGAGAGCTCGAGATAAACAGGTTCGACTGCATTATAATATCTGCGTAAATTAAGTGTTTTTGCAATAGTTAAAAACAAATTCAAACAGAATTTTTTTCTCTCAATTTTTCAGCTTTACAAACAAAATATATTAGTTGACATTAAGCTCATAAAAGCTGAAATTTATTCTGTGGCTTTATTTATTTACAGAATCACCTAGAATGTTTCGATAGGCACTCTTATTTGTAGGCGCATAATCCACAGAACTAAGAAATCATTACGAACGAATCTGTTTGGTTTTGCTTTTCCCATGGTGGCCATAATTAGATGAGAGCGAGTCCAAATATTGATTCCTGATAGTAAAGACAAACTCATTTCAGGCGAAAATATCGAACGATTAGTGACTTACTTCGTGAAAACTTCCCGTGTGATTATTGTTCTTTTTTCCTCTCTGGCGCTTAAAACTGCTTTAGTTTTACTTATGTTAAATGGCTTATGGAATCAATAACCACGAGACATATTTCATTTTAACTGCAAAATAGAGTATCGTTAACCAATTGTACTGTTTTTATTATTAAAAATATTCATACTTTTTGATACGAAAAGTAACTTCGTAGCAAATCTCAATTCGATAAAATCCAGGGGTTGAATAAATTTATGTTTTTTTTTGTAAAAGAAGAATTTTTTTTGAAACATAAGCCTCAAAATATTTGTTATACTAGCTGTATAACTCCTATCAAACTTTAAACAGTTTTAATCCAAAAAATAATGCTTTGTTAAATAAAGATATTCACATTTTCAATGAAAGAAAGTTTGTCATGAAAATCGTTGCAATGGTTTACCATCAAAGAATTTGAATTATTTTTTATTTTTAATTTTCTTCGTTAATAATATTGATTTGCATAACTCATTAAAATGTATTCAAAACCTTTTAAAAGAAATTTTTCACTGATGTTTTTTGAATGGAATTTTTAAAACATGTCTTCAATCATTATTTAAGTTTGTATGGTAGAAAAGAAGAAAAGAGGTCTGCAGTAATCACTCCGCGTTTCTTTGCCGTTTTCATTTGAAAAAAAAATAATAATTGGGAAAAACAACTTTGTAGTAATAGTTAATATTGCGGTAAACCTCATTTGTTTATTTTAAGAAATGAAATAATCGTGTTCTTGAATTTTGGTAATGATTTTTACTGGATAGAATATGGTTTTATAAGTTTTTACATTGATAATGAATACCTTTTTATTTTTGTTATTGATTTACTTTCTGGCATTTGTTTTCCTTTATTTCTTTTTCCGACTCTGTAAAAAAATGGATGTTGTTTTTGCAGTACAATACAGCTACTTTTATAGTAACAAACTGTAAAAATTACTAATTTTACAGTAATAAACTGTGAAGTTGCTAATATTACACTAATAAACTGCAACATTGCTGCTTTACAGTAACGAACTGTTTAAATTACTAATTTTACAGTTTATTACTGTGCATTTTACAGTTTTAAACTGGAACCTCTGCTGCCAGTATTATACGAAAAAAAAACAGTCCCCAAGCTTTGTTGGGGGGAACAGTGCTTCTAGTATTGCTAAATCACAATTTTTTGCCAAAGCTTGCTAAAAGTTTAACTCAATTTTAAAATGTCAGATAAAAAGAAACTCTCCAAAAATTAAAGCAGAAAAAATCTTATAAATCATGTTTTAATTAAATAAAGAGTTTCGAGCTTTGCAGTGGAGACCATATATTATATGTTGCAGATAATTTCTTTTGAAAGATGTAAAAATGAAAAACGTGGAAGAAGGTGTTATCAAAGATATGAATAAGAAAGTTGTTTACGGACTGGAATCAAATAGACTCAAAAAATCAAACTGAAACACTTTTCACACCTGAAATATTTACTTCGAGGTGTTACAAACTTCAAAAAAAAAAATCATCTTGTTCCTAAACATCAAGTCTTTCAAGTAACATGTAATGCTGAGTTGGATTAATTGTTTTTAACCCACGTATTAGGAAAATAACCTTAAAATTTACGAAAATACTTAATGAAATATTTTAAAATTGTCCAAATGACATACATTATCGAAATCTAAAAAAAATATTTGAAAACTTGGTAGTGCTTTGGCTCTTTAAACTGTTCTGTAGACAATAAACAGACATACAGGGTGTCCACTCCAATCGTGGACCAATAGCTAATTTCTAAACCGTTAGAGATAAGCATAGTTTATTTAGGAAAAAATCTCCAAATTATGAAAGGAATTTTGGGTCTAATTAATGTTTTTCAAAAAATCGAATTTTGAAAGGGTTACGAAATTTAAATTTTTATACAGCCCCCCAGTCCTATCAATCATATTTAGTAAAATATTCTTGACACTGTAACGTTTAAAACTAAAAAAAAATCACTCTTCCACCACAAAAATTGACCGAGTTATGACGTTTTGAAAAATCAAGATTTTGCATTATTTCATGACGTCATCGAGAGATCGCTTAAGGGACCGTATGCGAAATCCTTCAAAATCTTGATTTTTCAAAACGTCATACCTCGGTCAATTTTTGTCGTAGAACAGTGATTTTTTTTTAGTTTTAAACGTTACAGTGTCAAGAATGTTTTACTAAATATGATTGATAGGACTCGGGGGCTGTATAAAAATTAAAATTTCGTAACTCTTTCAAAATTTTATTTTTTGAAAAACATTGAATAGACACAAAATTCCTTTCGTAATTTGGAGATTTTTTCCCAAATAAACTATATGCTTATCTCTAACGGTTTAGAAATTAGCTATTGGTCCACGATTGGAGTGGACACCCTGTATAATGTTCTTAATGATTTGCACAGATAAATGCACTTTGACTTAGTTTTCTCAGTACTTAGCATTAATAAGGAATTATCTCTAAATAAACCTTAATTCATCATGCTTTACATAGAAAAAAATTTCTCAAAAAAATATAGTTTTTTTGATCTTTCATGAAATTAAGGAATCAATTAGCTTTATTAATTTACTAATGATGAAACAAGACCTTTTAAAAAACTCGATGTGTATAATTGAAGTTAACTATAAAATTAGCATAGAATGGAAAGAAATTTTTAATTAAAAAGTTGAATACTAATTTCTTACGCTAATTGCCTCACAAATAAAACAATTTAATTAGCCCATCACTTGTTACAATGAAAAATAAATTATTTAACTTTTATCACGCATTTTCCTCGTCACATTAAAGTTTCTCATTAATATTTATATTTGATAGAACAATTAAACTACGTCGAATGAAATATTTTATAAATCTTAAAAAGGAGCACTGCAAATGGTCTTCAAAATTATCATAATCCTGTCCTGTTACCCCAGTTCGGTAAAGCAGTATTGTTTAGAATTTTTAATGGATATATTTTTAAAACTGCTGTTAATTAGGAGTATCTAAAGAAAAAAATGTGTATGATTAAAATAACCAACTAAAATACTAATTTTTATTTTAATTTTAATCAAAAAAGTTTAAAATAAGCACCTACACGATGAAACATTTCACGCCTAACTTTTTTTTACGATGTACTTCAAACCTAGAATGTGATAAAAATGTATTTTAAATTTTATGGTGCTCGAGGGATGAGATTTTTATATACATAATTTTAATAATAGCATTACGGAGCGTGAGACCTGCGCCATAGTATAAGGGCCCAAAATTTTTGTGCGAAAGTACACCACAGCAGGTGAGAATGTTTAATTTTATCTAACAGTGCAAAAATTAACTGTTGTTTTTACAATATAATACAGTCGACGCTCGTTATAACGACCACACGTTATAAAGACCATCCTAATATAACGACCGGTGAGAAAACCCCCAACTGTATCCCAATATACTCTATGTTCTTCCTCTTATAGCGACCACTCGTTATAAAGACCATTTTCTGTAGGACGGAGGCGGTCGTTATATCGAACGTCGACTGTACTAGCAACCGAGGCTCCAATTAAAAGCTAAAATGCACAGTAATAAACTGTAAAACTAGCAATTTTACAGTTTCTTGCTGTAAAGTTAGAAATTTTACAATTTATTGCCGTAAAGTTTAGCTGTATTATACTGTAAAGACAAGAATATAATACTGACTGTAGATATTCCAGTTTAATACTGTAAAGCGCACGGTAATAAACTTGTACAACTAGCAGGTTTACTGTTCATTACTGTAAAATTAACAAGATTACAGTTTATTATCGAAAAACTAGAAATTTTTAGTTTTTTACTATAAATTTAGCTGCATTATACTGTAAAAACAGCATTCATTTTTTACAGTGAAGCTCAGTTGTTATGGCCTTGGCAGGAAGTAGTTAGCAAAGGGGCGTCAAAAACTAAGCATTTTGGAGCGTCATTCCATGTCAAATGATCTCACCATCTTCAACCGATCATCTCCGATTTGGATGACATTTTAGAGGAGCACTCTTTGAAGCTAACATACATAAATTTTCAGCTTCTATGACCCAAATTCAGAGGATCTGGGATCCCTTAAAAAAGGGGGTTCAAAATGGCGAATGAGCTTTTTTTAAACGAACTAACTTGCTTAGGCTATTCCGTAGCTGGAGGCCATTTTGGTGTTTCCGCCTCTTCTTTTTTTATTTTTGAGATATCCCAGATTCTCACGATTTGGGTCATGAAATCTAAAAATTTTGCATAGGTGTTTCAAAAAGACGTGTCTGGACCTTTCTAAAATGTCCTTCAAATTGGGACGGATAGGGATCACGGGGTTACGTGACATGGGATAACTCTATGACTACCGTAAAATGGGGTTATTCGGAACACTTTTCAGCATTGATTGTAAAAAAAGCAGTTAAAAGATTTTTTTTTAATTTGATTTTTTGGGTAAAAACTTCGGTCCTGCTTTACTTTTGATATTCCAAGCAAAGACAAAAGATTTTGAGCAATTATTATTAAAATGTATAGCAAATTATGGGTGTTCCGAATCACCCCGCTGATAGGGGTCAATCGGAACACTTGTTAAAATTTTTATTTTTTTCAATTTAATCTGTAATAGGTCTCACAAACATGAGTAATATTGATGAGGGAGAATAAGAACAGATAATTACTGTCAAATAAATGTATAATTTCAGTACCAGTAAACGTTTATAATTTGTGAAAATTCAAAATAATTTTGAACTTATGAAAAATGAAAAGTAATTTTAAGAAAAGCTTTTGAATTGAAATGCAAAGATTTAACATGAATGGAAGTCACTCATGTCGTCCACAAATATGTACTTGTCCTTAAAACTAGCAATTGTGACTTGGCTTAAGTTTCTTCATAACATCTCCTGGGATGAACTCTGCCTTTTCTTTAGTTTTTTGAAATTTCTGGGTTTCGGGGATTGTCCTGAAAGATTTTTTCGCTTATTCATCGCTGTCTGTGTGCTGGACGTTTACTACATAAAGTCTATGTGACTTTCTCCCTTTTATTTTAAGTAAAAAAAAGTCTCCTGGAGAAAAAAATCTTTTGAAATCTGTAACTTTTGTCATTCTAAGATCTAGTTGCTCACGAGAAGGGATAAACAGTAATAAATCCTTGTCCTTGTCTTGATTAGAAGAATTGGGGTTAGAATCTTGATTTTTCAAACAATTTCCTTCAAATAAGTTTGAATTGGAACAACAGAACTAAGTGTTCCGATTCACCCCGCAAATTTTTTTCCCATGGCATTTTTCAGAATTCTTCACTTTTATGACACAATTTATAAAAAATGTAAATTCTAATGTGGTATTCTGTTGTTCAGATACATGTATAATTGAAACATACCACTCATAGTTTTTAAATATAAGAAGGTTTGTTCTTGCACATGAAGTTTTGCAGTCTATGAAAATGTGATGTTTTCTAGCATTCAACGTGCAGCCCTCTTTAGAAGCCAGTAGAGTTGCCAGATTGACAAAAGTATTTTTTTCCTACTTCCTATGATCTTACCTTTCTAAAAAAAAATTCATGGCGAAAAATACCCAATAGTATATTTATGAAGAATTTCTTTGTACGGTTGGGAAGTTTTGTTCCGATTGACCCCGCTGTTCCTATACACCCCATTTTACGGTATTAGATTAATTGGTTGTCGTTACTTTTTACATTCTCCATTCTTCGGAAAAACTGTCGTTTCACCTTTTACTGATTGATAATTTTTGCTTAAATGTTGCATCAAAAAACATCATAATATGATAACATTTGCATTAAATCAGAAATAACACGTTAGCTTTTTATTCCTCCCATTTCTGTAGTTTTCAATTTAAGTTTTGTACTAAACTATGCACAGTAACTTATTATTGTAACTTTAACCAAATAATTGTTGTAATAAATTTTCTAGGCTGTAAAGCACTAGGCCTTCACTTAAAATTAGCTTTCAATCTATTCAAATGCGTATAAATGACGTATACCTATGCTTAAAGAAACCAAAGAAAATGTAATCGAATTTCAAATCATTTTTCTTGTTAATATTTAACCAACCTTCACGTGCTGAATGAAACACTGAATGCACTAATAGGACTTCCACATTGTCGTAAAAATTGCTGTAAAATTTTAGAAATTATATTTTTATGTCACATTTATCACATAAATCATGCAATATTTTATACCAGTTTCATAAATAATTTCCTTTAAAATCTGTACTTAAAAACCTCTGCTGTGCACTGGAAATTAATCATGGATACAAAAGCCTCACTCCCGTGGTTATAAAATGATTAATTTCTTGAAAAGAGAACACATTTCCATAATTCACCCTTTTTTCAGCCAGTTTAATGTCGTTCAAGTCACGTAAGAGGATCCTTTTCTACTAAAGCGTAATAAGTTAGCTGTTGTTTTTTCTTCATAATCGGAAGAAAAAGGAAGATTTGAACTCAATTTATCATTATTTTTTCCCCTAAAGACGGGAAAAAATATTGTTCAAATGAATACTTTGTGTTATTTTTTTTGTTTTGTTCTGTTTTATCGTGTATGCTTCAATTTGTGACATTATTTATTATTTTTCGGTTTTTTTTTGTGCATCCATAGTTTTACGAAATGAACTACGACTTTAAAACTCAATATGAGGCCTGTATCTAATGATCTGCTTCCTGCATTTTTAAGGACGTTTCAGACATAATTTTAAAGGTATCTTTTAACTTGGTTTATGTGTGTAAAATACAGTTCTAGCAGTTAAAATACCCTTTTTTATTATTTTATATAGAACTGCTACAGCAAATACACTATAAAAAATGAACTGTTGTTTTTACAGTATAATACTGGCAGCAGGGATTCCAATTTAAAACCGTAAAATACACAGTAATAAACTGAAAAACTGTCAATTTGATTTTCTTACTATAAAGTTAGCAATTTTACAGTTTTTTTCCATAACCTTATTTGTATTAGACTAAAAACAACAGCATAATACTGGCAGCAGCAGCAATTTTACAGATTATTACTATAAAATTAGCTATTTTACAATTTAGTACTGCAATATCAGAAATTTTACAGCTTATTTTGTAAAATTAGCAGTGTTCAAAGTTTATTTCTATAAAATTAGCTGTATTATCTTGTAAAAACATCATTCATTTTTTTCAGTGTACGCATTTAAAATAAATAATACTTTTCTTCAATTAGACATTTTATGATTCGTTTTAAAAGTACTGTCTGATCCCCGATAATACGGAGCGGCTTACATCCGAAATACAGGCGGAAATGGAAAGCATCTATTCGTTTCCAGTGATGCTAACTTTTATATCTAAAATAAGCAGATACACCAGTTTGTACGAAATAAGACCTTATTAGTTAAACTTCTCATTCGGACAGATTAGCCTTAGCTGGACTTAGCCGATTTCATAGCAACCAGGGGCAGACTTTTTTTTTTTCGGTTCATTATTAAAATACAGATTTTTTCCGAAAGTAATAACAAAGTAGTACTTTGTATTTCATTTTCCAATGTAGCGGGATAAAATCACCATTGTAACACAATCCTACATTTATGGGCGAAGCTAAGAGTTTGGTGTTGGTAAAAAAGCATTGCTCTTATTTCATTGTAAAATCACAAAATATATACTCAATGGAAATCTATCCGAAATAATTGCTCATTTGTGCATTTGTAACGTTGGTATTTTCTGTACATCTACTGCACGAAGGTATTTGTAATCTTTAATTCTGTATTCGTCGCAATAGTTAAGCGTGTGACTAAGTTTTAATTTTATTAACCTTTTAACTGTCATGCCCGAGATTCTTTTTTTTTTTTTGAGTGCATCGTATTGTTATACCCGAATATATATAAGGAGACGTTTATTTCGGCTTCATCTCATTGTAAAACCCGACTGTTTCTCGGGTTTGTGCTTGGAAAAGTGTTTCCAGTTATGCCATACAAGACTGAATTACTGAAAGGTATTCACTTTTATTTATTTATTTTTTTTTTCATTTATTTATTTTTTAGAAAATAATTATTAATATTATTTTTTTTTCATTTTTAGAAAATAATGCTCCACTAGAAGCGAACTTTACAACTG
Organism: Uloborus plumipes; assembly: GCA_038373865.1. Classification (NCBI taxonomy): domain Eukaryota; kingdom Metazoa; phylum Arthropoda; class Arachnida; order Araneae; family Uloboridae; genus Uloborus; species Uloborus plumipes. Next base: position 63,989 of record JAXGGA010003663.1, on the reverse strand, counting down.
CTATGTTGAATGGCAGCCACCTCAAGCAAATATGCAGTGGCTACAAGACTTTAAATATTTTACCCATGTGCTTCAAAATATCAATTTTTAACTACTAAGTTTGTTTTATTTTGTACTAAACATTTGATTTTTGCAATAAAAAATTTGACAATTTGTGCACACAAATCATTAAAATAACTTGACAGTTAAAGGGTTAAACTTATTGTAATTTATGTATACTCTTGTATAGTTTCCAATTAGTGTATGTGTATGGTTTTTTTACGAACTTCTACATATAGACTATTTATCACGTTTTTTTTAAATGTTTTTTATTTTAACCCTTTTTTAGATAATATACAAATAATGAAAATATTTAATGCATAAAAAATAATTTACCCGTGAAGGAGCAACTTAGTTTTTGTAGTTCACAAAAGAAACGCATTAGCTTTGCTTTTTGTTTCTCATTATTTCACTCCACGACGTTTCCATGCATTTGTCTGGGAGTGCATTAACTTTGTAGCCAAGGAATGAAATACGTTAGTTTTCCTTCTTATTATGTTTTTACCTGGAGCAGAGTAAATTCGGTTTGCTTTTATTTCGCTATATATTTGGCACATTTTCAGATTATTATGTACCCCTGCTTTACCCGTGAATGAAATTTGGTTTCGTTGCCAAGCAATAAAAGCGCAATAGCTTTTCTTTTTATTTGGAGCAATATTAGGAGATAACATTTTCTCATATTTATCCAGAACGCCGTAAATATTATTTCCTTTATTTTCAAAGAAATATAGTTCCTCTTGTTCAGTGTAATTATAACAACTATTTTCTGGTGCACAAAAAATACTATCAGCTGACGGGATTGGGAAATTGCATTTCGTGGAACACCTAATTTGTTGAATATACTTCGTTGTAGTTTTGTTCCCACGGAAGGTATACTTTGAAACAAAGAGCCATCTCAGGTAGTATATTATTTGTGTATTCATTTTAACCCATATTTATGTAGTACCATTTTAATGTATTATGCTAAGCAGCAAAAATTAAATAAAAAACCGTTTATGTTTGTTTGAGGAAAAAGCCTGTATAGAACACAATGCTATCGTAAAAAGTACTATTGTGAAGTGGAGCTTTCACTCTTCAGTGCAATACATTAAGCTTCTGTTATTCTGAATTTTTTTATAAAAAAGTGATTTTTACTTCCTTTTACGTACTAAAGGAAATTTTGTGATCAAGAAAAAAAAAAATCACTCAAATTTCAGTCTAAATTTTGATTTTCCTCACCCCTGAATGAATGTTGAGAAATTTTTTTGACCCATCAGCTCATGCTGCCTATGTACCTACCAACGTATAAATAGCCAAAAAAATTATGTTGACCATCCCAGAATTAATTATGACAGGTTTTTTCATGACGTCTGTATATACGTATGAATGTGCGTACGTATGTCGTATAACTCAAAAACTGTATGCCGTAAAAGCTTCTAGTTTTTTTTTTAATAAGGTTTTGAAGCATGTCTTAGGTGACTTGACTGAACTTTTTGTGCACACATTTCCACAAGCAAGTTACTAGAAAATGCTGCTCAGTTTCAATAGGTATTCATTCACTGGGTTTATTCAGATGTTTGTTTCTTTTGCCACAATGTATGAAATCTAATTCAGAACCGCAAAAGCTTTTCCATTTTTTAATACAAATATTATCTAAAGGGTCATTCCATTTTAAATCAACAAATGGGGTGCGCATCACCATTTTTGATTTTGATGAAAATTTGCATGTGTATTCCTTTTACTTCCCAGAGCTCAAAACAGTGTTCATTTTATTTTTGAAAAATTTACCCTTTGATATATAGGCCATTTTTGTTGTTGGCAACAGCGAAAATCGGGCGTTTTGATGCTTTGTCTTATGAACTATAACTTTTTTTCTATTAAAGATTTTGAGCTTAAATATAGCTCATTGGAAAGCTAAGAAAAAGATCTTTTTATATACAGGGTGTCCACTCCAATCGTGGACCAATAGCTAATTTCTAAACCGTTAGAGATAAGCATATAGTTTATTTAGGAAAAAATCTCCAAATTACGAAAGGAATTTTGGGTCTATTCAAAGTTTTTCAAAAAATCAAATTTTGAAAGAGTTACGAAATTTAAATTTTTATACAGCCCCCCAGTCCTATCAATCATATTTAGTAAAACATTCTTGACACTGTAACGTTTAAAACTAAAAAAAAATCACTCTTCTACCACAAAAATTGACCGAGTTATGACGTTTTGAAAAATCAAGATTTTGAAGGATTTCGCATACGGTCCCTTAAGCGATCGCTCGATCACGTCATGAAATAATGCAAAATCTTGATTTTTCAAAACGTCATAACTCGGTCAATTTTTGTGGTAGAAGAGTGATTTTTTTTTAGTTTTAAACGTTACAGTGTCAAGAATGTTTTACTAAATATGATTAATAGGACTGGGGGGCTGTATAAAAATTTAAATTTCGTAACTCTTTCAAAATTTGATTTTTTGAAAAACATTGAATAGACCCAAAATTCCTTTCGTAATTTGGAGATTTTTTCCTAAATAAACTATATGCGTATCTCTAACGGTTTAGAAATTAGCTATTGGTCCACGATTGGAGTGGACACCCTGTATGTTATCAATAAATTTCAGATTAAAAAAAAATATTTATTTTTTCAAGGTCAAAGTTCACGACGAAAATGACATTTTTTACTACTTTCGAACATTAAAAAACCCATGAAGGGTTCAAAGTAACAAGCCGGTTTTTTCATCATATATTCATAGTCATGGTTACTTACAGTATAAGAAAAATTGGCTTGTTACTCCACCCCCTGTATGAGATATGCCCCCCAAAAGTTGTGAATTTTTTAAAATATCCAATTTTCAACGCTAAAAAAATGCATGTGGGGGGCAAGATAAAAAAAATTTTATATGTGGTATTTTAAGTACTTTTTACCAGCTTTCTAATGAAACAAAAGTTGCTTTGTTATTCAAAGGCGTTTGGCAGATATAAGGGACTGAACTTTCAAAAAATTGCACAAAAACAACACGATTATTTTCATTTTTTAAATCTTTTTTTTATTTAAATGTAATTATATACCTTATTCTTTGCCTTAAATGCTAAAAAAAGACTAAGAAGAGCAATGAAGAAAATATTTAAAGTTTAATAAAATAATTTAATATTTTTAACACCTGGGAATATAGAATACCACTAAACTTGTCTCATTTTTAAACATCTGATTGCTACCTACAACAGGACTGAGCATTTCTCAGCTTGTCCAGGTTTGTTCATACCATGTGGTTATCCTTGTTCTGGCTTGCTCTCACATGTTTATCTTAGTTGTCTTTCAAATTCTGAAAGAAGTAGGTTGTTGAGCTAGTGTTTCTGCTGTAAAATCTTGTGAAGCTGATGTGATTTCTTTTCATTTCAAGTTCATTCATATTCACAGAATGTTTTGTTAAAGGTAAAAAGAAATTCTTTAGAATCCTTAAATGTAAATTTAAATTTGTCTTTCTACATGTAAACAGTGAATAAGTTATGAATAACCCTAAATGATCCATAGGAGTTTTTGAGAATGATGATTGAAATATTTTAAGGTACAGTAGGCAGTCTACTGTAAATAGTATTTCTGAGTACAGTGATGATGATAAAACTTTACTGCACCTGAGAACTAGGTGTAAATTTATTGAAACTGTTTGTACCTACCAGCAAGAAGTTCCATAAAGGTAGCAAAATTTGGCAAGAAATTTTTTTGCATGGTAGGTACAAACAGTTTCAATAGTTTTACACCCAGTACTCAGGTGCAGTAAAGTTTTATCATTATCACTCTACTGTCTACTCAGAAATACTATTTACAGTAGATCCCTACTGTAACTTAAAATATTACAATCATCACTCTCAAAAACTCCTATGAAGCATTTAGGGTTATCCATAACTTATTCACAGTTTACATGTAGAAAGACAAATTTAAATTTATATTTAAGGATTCTAAAGAATTTCTTCTTTTACCTTTAACAAAACATTCTGTGAATATGAATGAACTTGAATTGAAAAGAAATCACATCAGCTTCACAAGATTTTACATCAGAAACACTAGCTCAACAAGCTACTTCTTTCAGAATTTAAAAGACAACTAAGATACACATGTGAGAGCAAGCCAGAACAAGGATCACCACATGGTATGAACAAACCTGGACAAGTTGAGAAATGCTCAGTCCTGTTGTAGGTAGCAATCAGATGTTTAAAAATCAGACAAGTTTAGTGGTATTCTATATCCCCAGGTGTTAAAAATATTAAATTATCTTATTTAAACTTTAAATATGTTTCTTCATTGCTCTTCATAATCTTTTTTTAGCATTTAAAGCAAAGAATAAGGTATATAATTACATTTAAATAAAAAAAAAGATTTTAAAAAATGAAAATAATCGTGTTGTTTTTGTGCAATTTTTTGAAAGTTCAATCCCTTATATCTGCCAAACGCCTTTGAATAACAAAGCAACTTTTGTTTCATTAGAAAGCTGGTAAAAAGTACTTAAAATACCACATATAAAAAATTTTTTATCTTGCCTCCCACATGCATTTTTTTAGCGTTGAAAATTGGATTTTTTAAAAAATGTACAACTTTGGGGGGGCATATCTCATAAAGGGGGTGAAGTAACAAGCCAATTTTTTTTATACAGTAAGTAACCATGACTATAAATATATGATGAAAAAATTGGCTTGTTACTTTGAACCCTTCATGGGTTTTTTAATGTTCGAAAGTAGTAAAAAATGTCATTTTCGTCGTGAACTTTGACCTTGAAAAAATAAATATTTTTTTTAAATCTGAAATTTATTGATAGCATATATAAAAAGATCTTTTTCTTAGCTTTCCAATGAGCTATATTTGAGCTCAAAATCTTTGATAGAAAAAAAGTTATAGTTCATAAGACAAAGCATCAAAACGCCCGATTTTCGCTGTTGCCAACAACAAAAATGGCCTATATATCAAAGGGTAAATTTTTTAAAAATAAAATGAACACTGTTTTGAGCTCTGGGAAGTAAAAGGAACACACATGCAAATTTTCATCAAAATCAAAAATGGTGATGCAACAACTTTTTTGAAAATTTGTTGATTTAAAATGGAATGACCCTAAAGTGAAGCAAATACACCCACAGCTCGATCATATCATCCGAAGACTGCAGTTTAGTCCTTATTATGGACGCCTCAGTTAGGAATAGCCAATGATAGAGCCGGAGGTAAAAATTCTCTTAATGTAACTAAGATAACCAACAAACTGGTAGATAAAGTGAATTTATCTTACCATAGCTAACTCATTGCATATTATCTAAAGTGTTTGTTTTACTGTCATAAGGCAAATACTACAACTTTAAACAATGCTGTGAATTTTGCTTATATGCTCATTAACTAGTCGGTCTACTTTACCTAAAAGATATACACTGTTAAAAATTCAGGAAGCTTTTACGGTAAATGTTACTGTGAAACGTAGCGATTACCGTACAGAAATTTTTTACAGTGAATTGTACCGATAAAAAAATTGCGATTGCAGCGCCAATTCATCACCACCTGACGTACTGTGAGATGCACATGGCACCCTATTTCCGCTCTCCTGATGTGTCTTATCTGGTACTGTGAATAGTAAAGCAGTGTGAAACAAATGGGTCCCGGGTTCGATCCTTGTCGTTCGTATCTCGCGATTTTTATTCTCGTTTTCTCTTCCGTAAAAATTTACAGTAAAAAAATATTTTACGGTAAAAGTTACTGGCAACATGGATGCCAGTAACTTTTACCGTAAAATTTCAGGAAAATTTTTAACAGTGTAGAGTACATTAATATTAAGTTAGAGAGACGTATATATTTTAATTAACAACTAAGTTACTTGTGTATTACAAAATGTGTACATATTTTTAGAATGCGATATTGATTTTTAACTTATGTTTCTTCTTAAATTTGTTTCGTAAATTAACAACTAAGTGCAAGAGAAAAAAAAATATCTTTAACTTATCCGTAATTAAAAGACAACTTTTACGTTTTCGTCTTTTTACGTCCGATGTTGCACGGCTTTGCACTGCGCGAAACAAAAATCTAATTGAAAATTAGCACCATGACCATCTAGTATATCTCGATATCGATAATTAAAAAAATCCATGTCCTCCAGGGTAAACGTGGTAATTTCAATGTTTTGAGCTCATCTAATGCTATAAGTATACTTCGCTGCTCAAAACCCTAGAGCAAAGTCTAATTAGTTTAATTGGGTGTTTAATGTTACGCTAAGGATTTTGCCATTTCTTTGAATGTGGGATTTATAAGAGGGCGAGAGAAATTCGCAAAAAAATCATCTCTGGTTTTAATCAACGAAAGGAAAGAGTTTTAATTATTTGAATTACTGTAACAATAAACAGAGCTTTAGAAGAGAGGCAATTAATAATTTTTATGTTGAATTGACAAAAGGAAATGCATTTGTATTTATTATGGTGAAGATGAAAGTACATGGTTTTTATGTTTTCCTTTCATCGATCTTATGCATCGCTTGTTCTTTAAAGTGGATATGTTTGCATCTACCATCTCTGTTTTGCTGATAGGGAAATATATCTTTTTTTTTTTTTAACTGAACTGGTTTATATTGAAGGAGAGTTACTGTCCAAAATTCCTACTAATTAAAATAATTTATAACAAAAACAAAATCCTGCGTTGGCAAATGTTAAAAACTGGCATTCTATATCTAAGTGTCAACACTGTAAATGTGTAAGAAAGTCATGTTTTACTAGTTTTATTTTAAAGCTAACTAAAGTGTTCATGTAATTATTAGCAAAATGTAATTCAATTTATTTTATTTATTTATTTCATTCGCATTTTCGAGTAAAATATCTTATAGTGTTAATTATTTATAATAGTTTATAATAGTGTATTGCCTAAACGACAATATTTTATGAAATTATAGTTGTAAAATGTAAATTTCATACATAAATTAGTACAGGCCGAAGCGGTCGAATCATACCTCATCCTTCGGCCAAACCGAAGCTTAGGCCCATTTCTACTTTTAAACTAATGACCTTTTGCGGAGAGGCTAAAGTCGGAGCTGAACTAAGACTGCTGCACCGGGTGATGGGCTTGTGACTCGATTCGGAAATTTGCGGCATTCGGCATCTACAGAAAGGATCAAATACCGTGCGTAAAGATGTGGAAATTCATATTATGCTAGTCTAATTTAACTCCTAGATTAGGAAAAAATAGAACTGAAAAAAATGGAATGCAGCTGCAGCGTCTCTTTTTCATTGAGTTAAATATTAAAAATTCAAGAGTGCAAATGAATACAAATGACAAAAAATGACTGAAACTAAGCAAAATGAACTGGAAATTTAATTTTCTTTAAAAAAATAAATAAATAAAGGAATTAAAATAAATAAAAGAAAAAAAAAACTTTTCAAGGATATATCTTATGTAGCTTGTTCGGCACCTAATATAATAAAAGCTAATTGAGCAACTTAAATGTTTGTGAGCCTTTTTTAGCTTTGTTGTTTTTATCTTTTCCCTTGTTTTCCTTTGTCTGTTAAGGACTCTTTGTCTTTAAATTTAGCCTTTGACAGTGATTTCCAATTGTTACATTTTTAATTTTGCTCAGATGTTTACCATGCAAAAATTATTACATTTGATGATAATTTAATACCTAATTTATGTGTGTACAAAATTGATATTTGGGAGTGTGTATGTTCCCTTTATAAATCCACACTTAACATCAGCTTTTTGCCATATTTGGCAGTGAGTTACTGCAATGCGAAATGTTTTGTAATTCACATAGAAAAGTTTTACCAGAAAATCTGCGAAAAGCAATTGTTGAAGCAAATTCGACTCAATTCGTTTTATGCTGTACTATGTGCAATCTTTTCAGCATTTAGACCACTAATGTTGAATATGAATAAATTTGAAAAGGTTACAACTGTTATTCGTTGAAGTATATTTTCCCTATATTTTTCCTGCGTAAAACCATTGATTTTCTGTGAATGATTTTAATTATTTGTAGAGTTTATACCTAAAAAGTAGTGCTGATGAAATATTAATGCCAATGTTCATAGAGTTCATCTATTTAATTACCTGAGACAGATATATGTGGCATTAATAAGCATCTCACAAACGTCAGACAATGAATTAGTATTATTTAAATCTAAAAAATTTCTTTGTCCTAATGACCTCAGAGTAAATTGTGAATAGCATGAATGAACGCTTTTAGATAATTAACTTTTTTTGAAAATACTACGGTGTAATGCAAGGAAGGGATACAGACTATTTGTGGTGACGTTCAGCGAAATGTCTAATCTTTTAATATTTTAACTCTTTGGGTTATTGTTGCTTTCCAAACTCTAATCCTCGATTCATTTCTTGTATCAGAAAAGTGTTATAATAGTTAATGCCGACTTTAAAGCATGTTATCAGTTATATGACTTCTACGGCTGTGCTGTGCTGAAATCCCACAAAATTTAATCAAATATTTTTTGTTTAGATATGTGTATTCAATTTTTGTAATCTGGCGAAATTTCTGGCTTTACGTAATACAATTGTTTTTCTTTTTTAACGCTTCTTGCAGATTTTAGCAAATTCAAAATTGAATAAATAAATAAATTAATTCATGGGACAGGGGGGAAAAAGCTGAAAGTCACTTTTTCGTCAATTTTGAGATATTAGCACTATCTAGGGGCTATGAAAGAGTAATATTATCTGGTAGAACAACAAGGGGGAAAAAAGATGAGAATCGACCTAAATATGCATGAAAACTCTATTAACAACACAAAGAGTTACGAGAAATTAAACTTTGTTCTTCGTTTTTCTCGAAATCGCTTCTTGGTCACTTTCATCTTTTCCCCTCTGGTCATTCAATTAATGAAAACAAGTATAACAGTATTAATAATGTCGCAATAAAATTCTTATCAATTCAAGTAGATTTCTTTTAATAACACTACCAGTAAAGTATTGTCCTAAAACTAAAGATGGAAATCGACAATTTTTAAATCTACTTTTTTTATACCCATATTGCTCTAATGCCGTAAGTTAGAAACTCCAGTTTCCAACTTACAAATAAACTAAATTTTAGGAAGTTCAAATCCAAACACCCCAATGGCAGTATGTTTTTTTTTTTTTTTTTAAGTAAGCTCAGAAATAAATCTTTCTTATGTCTTATTTGTCATATTATACGTGAAAATATTAACAAGATAAGAGAAAAAGATCTCACTTGTAGGTATTTGCTTCATGCACAAAAACTCCATTAACCCTTTCATACATAAAGAAGTAGCAAGGATTATTTTCATCACTCTGCTCCGATGCTGTCATATTTATGATAATAGATACGACTCTCGAGTGCACTAAAAAAAATACTTGATCTTCCATAATGTTCTACTTTTTGTTCCAAAACTGCCAACTATGTATCATGTATTCTTAAAAAGAATGCAAGAGACAGGACAGATCCTCAGCTTTCTACATAAATCATTTAAGATTATATCATCTTGCGAGAAAAGTTGCATCGTCAATATTTTACCGAAATATTTTTGCCCTGATTTTTGGCAATATTTTCTGCTGATAAATTTCGTTATTTAAGCATTTTAGAGCACTTAGTGATTTTCAGTATGTGTTAATGAATGTGTGCGCAAAACATTTACATTTTAAGGATGCATCCGTGAATGTGCCAAATAAATAAAGTTTATTGCTTGCAAGTACAAATATGTATATTTTTTAATCCATGTACTTTAGAAAAATATTGTTTTGAAACTAATATAATCATTAAAGCCAAATTTCATACAATAAAATTATAGGCTATTTACAATATTTTTCCAAACTAATGATGGTTTTTATCGCATTTTATTATGTACAGATACATAATATTGTATATCCCTATATATTTATTTTTCTCACTTTTTCTTACACTGTAAAAAAAAAATGTTGCTTTGTTCACAATCCTACGTACAGCTACCAATTTGTGAGTAGCTACTAATAGCTACGTTGATGTTAATCATTTAATTTTATGTAACGAATTTCTAGCATTTTATGCTCAAATTAATACAAAGCAGAAATATCATTTCAAATTTTATCAGCACTTAAATGAAATATAATGCAAGATTAACTATATCAGCTCACTTCTGCTCACTGCTGATCATGCGATACAGCAGTAAACTGTGAGAACTTGGATCATATTTGCATTTAATTTTAAGCATTTGAAGGGCCAGGGAGAAAAAAGATGAAAGTCACTTTTTCGTCAATTTTGAGATATTAGCGCTATCTAGGGGCTACGAATGATTAATATCACCTGGTAGAACAACAAGGGGGGAAAATATGAGAATCGACCGAAATGTGCATGAAAACTCTATTAACTACAAAGGGAGTTACGAGAAATCAAACTTTGTTCTTCGTTTTTCTCGAAATCGCTTTTTGGTCGCTTTCATCTTTTTTCCCCCTGGCCATTCATTTGTATATCCTGATATTTCTGTTTTAACACTGTATACTCAAACAAGAATGTTTCTGTTATGTCCCAAGCCAGTTTACAACTCTCTTATTAAATTCTCTTAAAATCAATTCTAAAGTTCAGAAAATTCCCTATACTTGCTATATTACAGCAGTTTCTCATACTTAAGTTCTATTAGTAGCCATTAAGTTAATTTGAAGTTCACGCGTTAGTTAAGGAATAGAAAATACCACTGAAAGTGTTCACGACACAATCGAGTGATACAGACATTACACAAATCACTTGGAAACGCCATGCAGTTACAAGTAAAATCGCTGAAAATAGGTTGTCTTTTAGGCTGTAACAGTGAAGGATTCAAAATCAGTGCGACGTAACTGCACGTACCTATTTTAGTGATTTTGATTTAAACTGTGAATGTAAAGTCCTTATATCTAGACCTTAACCTATCTTAACCTTATCTTGACCTTATATCTAGGATCTTTTTAAAAACCAGTTTTCCTTTTCTGTGTGTGCGTGTTTGGTCATTATTTTTAAAAGATTTGTGTTGTTTTGTTTTAGTTGCTTACCCTTAAAATTACATATATTAATTTTAGAAAATGTTTTAACTTTTGTAAAAAAATAGTTTTGAATAATAACTAGTTTATAAATGCTTCTAAATGAAAACGAATAGATAAACTAAAAACAAGAATATTTAAAACGTAATTATTTAAAAGATTTTTTTTAGCTTTCTTAAAACATTGAATCGGGGAAAAAAACAATTGAAAATTTAAACAGTCTAAAATGATAATCTATATTTTATTTAGATAGAAAAAAGCATTGGGATATTAAATACGTCACTTCGAACAGAAAATCAAGAAGCACCAAATAAATGAGCCGTTACATTATGTTTCTGAAGAGTCAATAATCACATAGCCTTGTTGAAATGTTATATTAAAAACAGATAGTAGTTCAAAAATTCCATACTCAAGATTCTTGCTTTAGTACTCTTTACTTCTATCAGAAAAAATCATTTCGTCATTATAAAGAATCTACTTTCGGATGTCAAATATTTGCTCTTCAAAATGAAATATCGGTAGTATGTATCGGAATAATAAAAGACGACTTTATCTCAAAAGACAAACATTTTATATAATGGATTTAACTGCTTCCTGGGGCGGACATTTCATAAAGTTTAAGTAACTTAACGTTATTATTTGGTGAAGAAGAGAAATTCTATGAATATTTGTTTAATCTAAAATAATAATGGTTTTTGATATATTTCTATGTATTTCCAAAAACATTTTGCAAATATATCTTTCATATTTGTTGAAGCCGAGTTAAAATCAGAGAAGTAAAGATATTTACTGTAAAGTTTCTTCTCCGATATTTTATAAATGTCTTTGTTGTCCTATATTTTCTTATTTATTGATTTATTTTAAATTTACTGCGTCTTTGTTGTCCTATATTTTCTTATTTATTGATTTATTTTAAATTTTCTGCGTCTTTGTTGTCCTCTATTTTCTTATTTATTGATTTATTTTAAATTTACTGCGTATGCACGTACTTGTGTGCGTATATATGCATCTAGCCTAACTCAAAGATACGATGTCGCAGAAGATATTTTTCGTTTATAGGTTCTGAGTGGGGTCTAGTTGTACACCTTTTTTAAAAATTTGTAGTTAAGTATTCCAAACAGGGTCTTTAAGCCGCTTTTGGAGCAAATTGATGTTTATTTGAATGAAGACTGAAGTAAGGTCATACATGAATGACTATTTGACAACAAAAATGAAATTTCAGGTATTGTGTCAATCTGGCGATATTGGCGAAATTTAACACGATTCTCATTCAATCACAGTTAAAATTGTCGATAGTAGGAGAATTAATTACTTGCCTTTATACATTGGTTGGTAACAAACTAGAAGCTAAACTATTTAAAATATTTCTTTACTCGCCCTAAAACACTATTATAGTTCTTTCAGTTGTTCCATTTAGTTTGTGTTGCTTGAAACTCAAATCTCAGACGCAAACAAAAAAACATCACTTTTGTTTCTATTGGCGTTCTTTATGTTTACCACGCTTTTTAGGTATAGATAATGTCTAAAAAGCTCTTTTTTTAAGTGTTGTTTCTAAAGCAAGCTGTTTTGCCATTTGTATGCAAAAAATATTCTTTCCCACAGATTTTTTTTTAATAGAAAGCCATTTTATGGCATAGCCCTAATACTATACGCCTTGTAATCATTTTAGTAAAACATCCATCTCTATCTGTGTGTATGTGAGTGCAAGAAAGTTTTTTTTTTCTTTTTGACCGACTAAATTCAAAATGCCCTACAAAGAATGGAACAAAATCTAGTATAAAAAGGGGCCACAATGAGGGTAAGTGCTGATTAGGTTTACATGCGAATAATTTCGAGGATGCGTTGAGGAAATGATACATTTTGAGTTTCATATCAAATTGCTATACTTAAATACGAACTGCTATAACTCAAAATGGAGAAAAAAAAACAGATTACCTGTAAAATTAAAAGGTGCTAGTTAATCTTTGACGTCATTCATTACATACAGTGTTGCTCCCTAAAACGTATTTGTCACTTAACAGCTATATCTTAAAAATAAAGTTGGGATTTTACCAAAATTAGTATGGTAGTGAAGCCTGATAAAGAAAACTGTTGAATAGTTTTTGACATCTTTGTCTGAAACGTGGATGATGCTTCTTGATATTTTTGAGTTTTAGAACATCCATACGGCATATCTAAAGGAAACTTTCTTAATAGACGTTGCATAATTGCTACGGTAGCACTTCTAGAGGAATAGTAGCCTGACAATACAAACAACAGCAGTAAGTTCGATGCAGTTTTGCAAGGGTTTAGCGGAAAGTTTCTACTGCAGAAAATCATCAATCCTTCCGAATAAATTCGATTTCAAACTTTACAACGCCACCAAAAGAAACAAAGGCTTACTTGTGTCAACAAATTTAAAGATCTTAATCGCACAGCCTCAGAGTTAATTCGAAATAATCTGGACGACAAAGTTTCTAAAGAATTGTTTTGTGTCAGCGAATTCTCTCCTAGGAAAGTTTCTTAGAAAACTCCTGGACTTCTAGGACAATGTTATTGGATTTTAAATAGGTAAACTAGTATTTGAAACACTATCATTCCAGGCTTTGTTTATTACATGACTATATTCACTATGCGTTTTTCAATATTGATAATGGTTTTATAAATTTTCAATTTTAATCATTTTTCATGTTAATAACTGGAAGCATTTTTCGCTAAGAAATATTATTCTTTCTGAAAGACCCAATACACCTTGTAAAAAAATAAATTTGAGTTTTTCTTTTACATTTCCATAATTATTAGACACAGGTCAGGCGGAATGTTTTTCGTTTATCTATTTATTTATTTTCTTTTTTGTTATTTATGTTTTTTTTATTTATTTATTTTTTTTTGTTATATTTTGTTGGTCATAAGGGTACTTACATGTGTATAAACTACCGCATTAGGATTCGCAATACAAGTTAAAAAAAAGTGCTTGGGGTGGAACCCGGACCCCCCCCCCCCTTCCCCTTTAGACTCTGTTACTGATTGCAGGTGCTAGATATCTTTTTATTATGTTTTATAAGTATGATTTTGAAGAGCATAGAAATATTTTCATAATGCTCTTTACTGGATCCTCGAATATAGGGAGAACGCTTCACTTTTAAGAAAATCGCTGGAAGATAAGGTCTGCACTCTAATGTCGCATACAGAAATTTTGTTTCATGTTTGTATTCTTTCCTTTCAAATGTTTGCCCTTACATTTTTTGGTTGATTATAATGCTATCCTAGTACTTAATATGTTTTTTGGGGAGAAATTCCCCCTTGGACTTTTATTGTGCTAGATATCTTCACTTTAATAAAATTTCCTGTATCTGTTTGGAAAAAAAAAATTCGTAATTTACTAAAGTTTTTTTTTTTTTCTTTCTCTCTCTTTTTTTATTTTTCTTTCTCATAATTATGGAAACTTTTTTCGAGAAGAAGTCTGCTTTTACAACATTTTTACTTTTATACTTGTATGTCACTTATAATCTTCCTTTTTTCCACGTATTTCATTTATAGAATAATTTTTAAAGACTCGATTGACATTTTTGTCAGTGCATGTATTATGCAAACAACTTCATACTGTAAATTACAGTCTAGGGTAATGTTAGCAAAACAATTACTCACACTTAAATATTCACATTACTGTAAGTTCGGAATTTCACATTGCTTTATTTCAGAAATACTATATTTTAAATATTTGAGGCAAATTACATAACTTATAAAGCATTTATGCACCTTCCTTGTGCCTTTCAGAACGCTATTCAATACTTTACGAAGATTCAAGCTCAGTTATTCCGAACAAATGCACCGTGCGAGCATTGCAAATTACTTGAGAACTTTCCGTCTCCTTATGATCTCCTTCCACCCTCATCAGAATGGAACGTGTCCGTTCATATATCTTCCATACGCTTTTCTATTCGCGGGCTTTTCCAAAAGCAACGGGTGATGTACGATTCGCGACGTAATAACGGGTTGGGAACGCCAGATCGTTTATTTTAATTAGGAGTCAGTCATTGCACGCGAAGATGACCCCGGACAAGGGGATGGTTGGAACAAAAAAGAACACCCTCAAGAATGACTGCTTCTCTCTTTGTTTCCCGCTTTGGATCGTCGCCAGACGGGTCTGAATCGAATGCTCCTAAGGGGTGGAAAATAACACATCTATTATGTCATCCGCCTATTTATCTGGACGGATATCTGAATGTAATATCTGCAGTATCATTGTTCAGACCGGGCTCATTTTCGGAGCTAATTTAATTTATGTGCTCAATGGCGCATAAGATGTCCTGGATTTCGAGACGGAAATACTTGTTTCAAGTCTTATAACAAGACAATTGCTTTGTTTTCTATCAATAATTTTTCCTACGCAATTCGTCAGAATTTTCTCTTTAGATCAGAATTCAACCGTAGTTGATGACACTAAAAGTTTTAACGGCACTTCTGTTGAATGAATATGAAAGAGCGATAATAACTATCTTATTCTTTGAATGGAGCTTCAGCTAAATTGAATGCGTTAAAAGACCTTTTGTAGATGATTCTGTTATTCCCCGTGAATTTTCTGCTCCATGTTCTGTGTCAACATTCTTTTCACTTCAACTGCCTATTTTCTGCTAATTACTTTTTTGAATGTATATTTCTGTATCTTTATTGTTCACATGGTGTATTCATTTGTGCTCTACCATCGTCAAGAATATGAGGGAACGTCTTGGCCCAGTATATACTGAAACCGTAATAGAGGAGCAAATTTTAAAAGTAGCTTACGTGACGCCAGAAAATATTACGTTTCCCGTATATGCTTTTATTTTCAAGATTATGGTTCAATTGTGTCCATTACTGTCTCGGAGAAAAGTAATTTTACCAGTAGATTTTACCAGAAGAGTAATTTTACCAGTTTTTTTTAAATTTTATTTATTTTTTAACTAACACGCCTTTGTTATTTACATATGCTTTCAAAAGTTAAGAAGAGTATTTTCGATAACAAATTTTTAAAATTATTATCTATTTGTCACCTTCTAACGAACAATATAACAGTGCTGAAGAATAATTATTTTTATAGCGTCTTAATATAAATATTAAAGAATTTATACTATCCACTCTATGCATATTCAGAATTTCTGTCTGATTGTCTTACTTGATAGCAAATCAATAATAATAATAATAAACAACTAAAATTTTTCTTTAAACTGGATTTTTGTGTTTCAACTATCCTAAAAATTGAAACCAAGTTTATCTTGTGTTTGATTACATTCGTTAATCTAGTTTTTGTATAGTTAAACTGTTTTTTTTTTCTTAAAAAAATACATTTCCATTCATTTACAGCCAAAGTAATTACTTTCACACTCATTGTTGAGCTCCTAATTTGACGACAAACTTTAGATGTTTCAGCGATTGTACTTAGCCAATAAAATGATATATTCGAAAATAGTGACGTAACATTACAATGATATTTCGTCCCGCATCGTTTTTGGTACTTTCAGAAAATTGTTTCCAATTTTTTTAGCAGGGGTAATGATATTTCTTTACCTTATACATTAAAAACCAAAGACAAACCAAAGATCTTTACGGTTTTTCGCGCTCCAATTAAACTATTATATCACAGCTTAATGGTTTTGCAAACATCTTTTAAACCATCCTATATTTTTCAACATCTCTGAATACGCTATCATAAGGTTGTTCATCTTTATATGCAATAAATAAAATAAATGTAACCACAACTATGCAACTTTTCGTTTTAATTTTATTACTCGGAGCTTAGTAATACCAATGTGTTATCTTCCAATAAAAAAAGTGTATTTTCTTGTCTACTTTCATTAAACACTTTAGAGACTAAATTATTGCTGACATCATGAACATGCCGAAAAGAAAAAAGAAAAAAGAGAAACAGCATTCTTTTCTAGCACACGCCTAAGGTTTTGAATGATTTATTATAGAAAAGCTGAGAATAAAAAGATCTTTTCTTTCAACCGCTTTCCAGATTGTGTGAGAATTTATGAGTTGTTTCGAGCACGAGAAATGTAAGGAAAGAAAATGTGTTTCGTATCTGGCTTGAAGGAATCTATTCTGATCAGAACTGACACCCCCATTGCGTACTGTTCAAGTCAGACCTGCATTTGTCACGTGACGCCAAGTGCTTAAATTCCCTTTCTTTTCCTAAAGAAGTGGAGTGTATGGTAATGTTAGAATTAAATTTGATGATATTTTAAAAATGATTTAATCTTTCAGAAATTAAACTTTGATTTGATGTAAAATCTAAAAAAAACTTTGTCTTGAATTTTTAACGCGTATAATTTTATGTTCAAGCATAATGTGAGTAATGAAGACATATACTCTTTTGCAAAAAAAAAATATAAATAAATAAATAAAATAAAAATAAAAGTAAAAAACGGTGTAGTTAATTTTTAATGCACTTTTATTTGTTTTACATGTGGGTTTGTTTGTATGTATGTATGTAAATCTGAATAAAAGATAAAATTCACGTGCTTTACAAATATAAAAGTAATATATTTAATAATATTATTAATACTAAAGGCTGAACTATATTACATGTGCTTACGTATTTTAGTGTCTCAACTGTTGGTATGTAATTCTGAATAAAAGATAAAATTCACGTTTTCTGCAACTATAAAAGTAATATACACTCAGGCACATTGAAAATAGCGACCCAAGAAGAAAGCATCGGATTGAAATTAAATTTAATACACATAATGATACAGATGAGAGATTCACTTGATCTCAAAATCAAGACAATTAAACGAATACAATGTGTGCAAGGACACAAATACAGAGCAACTTCAATAGCGCGTTGGACCACCTCTAGCTGCAATACATGCCGCCACACGGTCCGGCATTGAGTTGATTAGACGCCTGATATTGTCCTGAGGCAGATGGGCCCACAAATTTGTAACAGCCGACTCCAAATCACGCACAGAGTGACACGATGGCATCTGACGTTTTAGCTGATCCCACACATGCTCTATAGGGGATAAATCGGGGGAGTGGGCCGGGGATGGAAGAGTCTGAAAATGACGTAAGAAGTCTTGAGCAACTCTTGCTGTATGCGGACGAGCATTATCTTGCTGGAAAATTGCCCCTGGGAGACCATTTAGGAAAGATCCTACATGGGGTCGAAGAATATTATCAACGCAACGTTGGCCGGTTTAGTTTCCACGCATCACAATTAGATTGGACCGGCTATCATAGGATATGGCCCCCCAGACCATTACACCAGCTGTGCGGGCAGTGTGACGTAGAACAGTGGGAGGAATTGTACTACTCACCTGAGCGCCTCCACACCCGTACACGGTTATCATCAGTCGCTAAAACAAACCGAGACTCATCACTAAACACAACTTTTTGCCAATCTGTGACATTTCACATTGATCTGCCTTGGCACCACTGTAGACGCAGTCGCTGATCAATCCGACGATTTCTTCTTGGGTCGCTATTTTCAATGTGCCTGAGTGTATTTTATACTATTAGTATTACTAAAGGCTAAACTATATTACGCGTTGATGCATGATAAATGCGTGTAAACTAAGCGGATATTCAATAGTTTCGAAACTTCTTTTTAGTTTAATTATCTCTATAAGCTTATTTTTTAGTTTTTCAAAACTACATTTAGGATTATCAGTTTGAAAATGCCAGATATTGCGAGCAGTAACTCGTTCACCCCAATCCTTGCTATTTCATCAACATATTTGCATGCATTTTTCAGTATGGAAATATCAAACGAAACATGATTGTTTTAAGCACGTAAAAAATAATTTCTTTCCACGAACTATTTTACAATCAAATAAATAAGTAATAGAAAAAAGAGGTTAGGAGACATTTGGTTACATTTTAATCACCAGGTAGAGTGTAGCTGTAACAAGTTGAATTCTAACTTGATGATACTTAAAATATTACAGCTGTTAGATAAGGTTGAGAGAAACCATTTTGAGTGGCAATAACGATTATTGACGGTGTGTAAATCTAAGAATTTCGCCTCGTTTAATCCAGATATAAATGAGCTGGTCCGAAGTCAAAAGAAATTGCTCATAGCAACACTATAACAGGTAAAAACTAGTTTTAAACATTTGTTGCTATATGAACCATTAATAAAATCAAAAATATGCATTATTTCAACATTAATATTCCAGTTCTGTGTGTTTTTCAAAAGCAGTGTGCATAATCCATTACTTGATGATTATTAAGTCAAAAAGTTTAAAAAATAATAGGTGGTTACATAATTTATTGATTAAAATGTTCATTTAATGTCTTCAGAAAAGAAAGAAACGGTACACATAAAAGTTTCTAATTTCATGAGAATTCTGCTATGTACTTTAAGGGAACAAACAAGAAACTCTTTACGTAATTTGTGCATAGATGCAAATAAGTTACACCCAACTTAAAAATAATAATAATAATAATAATGATAACAAATTAGAAAAAAAAACACACAGCATTTATTTCTACTATGTGTAGGGCTTTATTATGTGTAGCGCATTAATAGCTTTAACACTAATTTAAAAACCAAAAACAGTGCAGTTGCGTGAATAATTTAATTTTCGGATATTGAATCATATTTTGCATTTTATATTTCAAACTTAACAATTTTCCTGAATCACTAAAAAGATAAATAAATAAATATATCAGCTATCGGCTTAACTGTGTAAGTTAAATGCGTTAGTTAATGCTTCAGTTTTCCAATATAATAACTGGTAATCATAGTGAAACATTTGAACACATTTTTAAAAATTTTTCATCCGAATTGTTGATAGAACAACGGGGAGAACTGGAATTGTTTCTCTCCAAAGGAAAGGAAACACAAATTATCTAAAAAATAAATTCGCAAATGTTAATTAAAGAAATGTGATGCAAAATGAGGTTATGAGCTGCTTTTAGTGCTTGCATAATTTAATATGTCTAACAGTGAAGCTTTATTTTAATCTAAAACCATCTTCTATAAAAGCCATCTCACAGCAGAAACGTAATACAAAATTATATATAAAGCAGAAAAAAAGCAGTGTTTTAATTATTATTCTAATTGATAATGTTATGCAACCGCTTGTTTAATTAAAATTTAAATTATCTGGTTTTTGGATTTTCCAAAAAACGCGTCCTGTTTTTTTTTTTTTTTTTTTTTTTTTTTTTTATAAATTATTTCCATTACATATTATAATAATACTTTTAAGCTCTACGAAATTTGAAGCATCGAACCGATGGTTTAAAAAGTGAGGGTATGAAAGCTAGAAAAATACAATAAGGAAAAATGAAATTAACACGCATTAAATACAGCAGTGTTAAAAGAAGAAAACCTAAAACACGAAGAAAGGAAATGATGCAACATATAATAAAGCAAGAAAACTGGCATTTTAGTCCACTCGTGACACATTGAACAATTTTACATGCCATTATTTTAGTTTAAACATGCTTAACTAACTTAAAAATTAACCAACTAACACAACTTACTTAAATTTATTTTTATACATTTAAAAGTTAATGACATTAATTAAATACAAAGCGTAAATAAATTTTAACGAAAGAATAACTTTGAAATACCTTGAAAATATGAAAGATGCTGCGTGACATGGTTTTTGATAAACAAAAGCAGTTTCAAAAAGCCTTTTTTTTCACTTTTTGTTTCCAAAATTAAAAAGTGTAAAGTGTAGCGATTCATTTAATGAGCAATTTCGATGCAGCTTGACCGAAGCACTTTGACGGCAAAAATATTATCGTTGTAAGTTCAGCCTTAATAAATTGATGTTTTACGAGAAACCTTCCCCGAAACGAGCCATTTCGTGCGATTCGCAATTTTCCGTGAACAAGCTGCTACCGAAATATAAAAAAGTATTGTTTTTGTGAAATGATTACGAAACCTCTGCTTCTTAATCTTTAACAATAAAAAAAAGGATTTTTTTAGTTTTTTTAGTATTTTTCATTATTATTAACTGCATCACTTTAAAAATTATTTTTTTTTCTGAAAATTTCATCACAGATGGATTATTGAAATCAGTGTCTTATTATTTTCTCTCTCTTCAGCAGAAATATGAAAAATATTTCAATTCAACTTAATGAGTCTTTTAAAGAACTAGTTATTCTTTTGTTGAATAGCATTTTAAATAATCCGCCTGCTTCTTTTCCCAATTATTTTCACTGATATTACGTTTTAAGGAAATAATGAAACCATGTAAAAGGAATATATGAGCCATTTTCTTTCTCGAGGATAAGCATAAGTAATTTTTAAATTCTAGTTTTGATTAGGCTTTTCATTTTGGAGATCAAATATTTTGTAAACTTGTGCCTAGTTTTTAGTACATTATAATCATGTATTCATATCCCAGTCTAATAATGATAAGATAGGATTAAAATGATGTATTCTGACATTATGCAGAGCCAAAGGGAAGTTTTTAAAGACCCAGTTTCTACCTTCGTTTTAGATTTTGTTATAATTAAGGTCTGAATTTTAATTGACCTTTTTAGGAAAAAAATACGTATTTCTTGACTTTAGTATTTTTTTTTTTTTTTGCATAGTTAAAATAAGCATATAATCGAATAACCATTAAGTAAACCGAGCATCACGTTATTGATAAAGCTTATTTAAAAGTGAAAAATTACACAATTGTCACTTTTACAGATTTTCTTAGTTTTTGTTTTATCATCGAGGGTAAAGTCACTCAATACTATTACAGTACTTTGTTATATGATTTTTTCGTAGTGACCAGAAACAATGGTTTGAGCTTCAATTTCAGATGGGATTAGTATTAACCCATTAATGCCTGACATTTTTTTTCCAAAGATATTTTGTATACTGGTTGCAAACAGTGTTTAATGGACAGGAAAAATAATAAAAAAAAAATATTATGTTAAAAATAATTTTTTTATTACGGAAAGAAAAATGGTCCCTTAAAAGTTACGATAGACCCCGGAGAGTACGTACTTTTTTTACTATTTTTTTTTCTGCTTACGATATAATATTTAAGAAGACATTTTATAAGAAGAAATAAAATCAGCACTTAACATAAACCTGGAATCTGGGAATAACTTTGAAAACTTAGCTTTTTTTCTTGAGATTGTGAATGATGTAAGTTTGATAAGATCATATTAAAACTGCTACAGAATCAGGGACGTCATTTCAAGTTTTTCCGGGGGGGGGGGGGGGGCAAAGGGTGCAAACACTGCAATTTCATCGGAAAACAGCAAAACCCACGCCCCTTTATGTGTAAATACATTGACTTCTCAAATCCGGGGGGGGGGGCAATTTCCCCTGCCCCCCCCCCCCCTCCTAAATGACGAGCCTGTACAGAATACACTTTACAATGTTATGTGCTGCAATCTGTTAATAACAAATTGAAACATTACCAAAGCACTAATTGAACACTACTATTTGGTTGAAATGTTCATTTTGGGGAAATTCGGACCCTTTTTTTTTTGGACCGTCCTTAAAAAGGGACGCTAGGCATTAACGGGTTAATTGCTTCATTAAGTTTCACTCCTTTTTTTAACAGTGCTACAGTAACCAAGTTGTATCATTCTTACGTTAAAAATTATACCTATAAAAGCTGTAATTTCCTCTCTATTAACGCAAAGTACGTGTTTTTTTTTTTTTTTGTATATTTTAAATTTAAAGTATAATTAATGTATGCCATTTTTTAAGATTGGAAATCTAGTTGAATTTTAGGGCATGGATTAATATCGAGTAAAATGCACAATATGGAACAAAGAAGATGTATTTAAAAAAATAGTGGTGAAAGAGTAAAGATGAAAATGGTTATGTGTGCGTGCTTACGCAGGATCATTTTCAATTGATCAGAGGGGGGTACGGAGTGTTCAATTTCCTATTTTTTTAAAATAGGACATAATGTGCTTGAAGTTCAATTAATTCATTTTTGTGAATTGCAAGTGTAGTTGTTTTCCAGAATTCTTCTTATAGTTTCCCATATTAAAGAAAATGAAGTGCCTTTGTTTATTTTTTATTTTTTTTTAAGTTGAAATTCATAGTTAAAACGTTCGGTTTAAATTTTGAAACCAAAATGATTGTGGATTTTATTTTACAATTCCCATTATTGCCTGCGACAAAGCAAGAGGTACTTCATGTTTGGTGTTTTTACTGTAATATTGTTTTAAGGTAATGCTTTTAAAAATAATGAATTGCTTCAATCACTAATAATAACAAGATAAGCTTTTATCCTAAGTATGTAGTTTTGATCTTTTTTTTATGCAATCAACATAGAAAAAAAAAACCATCAGCGAAAGCGATTAGGTGAAAGTAATTAGTGTTTTTGTAAAACACAAAGATTATGTGCTTCAAAAACTCTATTTGTTATGTACAATTATTACAAATAAATTAATCAAATTCCATACTGTACTGACCTGACATTTTTTAACATGACATGTTTTAAGCGCATCTCATTTATTTCCAAGTATTTATAAACCCTACCAATATTTTTAAGCAACATAATTATGATTTTTATTATTTAAAAAAAAATATTTAAACCCTTGCTTATTAAGTGGATCTAGCTCTTATTTTAAATTTTTTCTTCAAAGAATGTACTTGTATCTAAATACGCAAATAAACCATTTGTACGTTTTTTTTCCTATTTCAAGTCTTTAAAATTGCTACTTTCATTGAACTCTAATTCATGCTGCATTTCTGATTCATTACTATTGTCAGTTTGATGCGATGCAAGCAAGGAATAAAATAGAGATTTAAGAAAAAAGGAATCTAATGCTTTATTTAATCCCGTTCGTAAAATATTCAAAGAATGGATTATCAAATAATGCACTCGAGTAAGAAGCGTACTTTTCCCTGAAGTTTTTCCCTCTTAAGTTTGGCAAACTCGGGGGATTAACTTTAAATCCATGTTTGAATTTATGAAGAAAAATTTCAGACTTTAGAGGATTATTTCTTTTTATTTCAACGACTTTAAGGCATTCCCTATTTTTTTCAAAAGTTTTTAATCAATATGAAACAAAAGATTGGGCATTAGACATTCCGTCGTTCGACATATGATGCTCAAAAATAAACCTTTTTTGAAGCGATGTGGATATTAATTTAAAAAAAAGAATGATTGTAAGAGTCTTTAGGAATAACTCACATATCAAGTAATAAAACCTTCATAAATATAACTTTTATTTTATGCTTAATAGCTGATAATCTTTCAGGAAAATTAAGAGTCTTGAAATAAATTTCTTATACTTTTAGAGAGTTTAGGTAAACCCTTATCCAGCATACGTATACGATGTTGGATTACTGTTAAGAAGTGCTTTCAAGAATATAATAAATTAAAGAAAAAAGCTGCAGCTATGAACATATTACAATTAGCAGTTGTAAAACTTTTATGATGCCTATGATTACCTAAATTATATTTGTACGCGCGTACTTTTAATCTCTTTCCCCATAGAATTTCAAATGGAAATACAGTAATTTTCTAAACTCTGTTCTAAGTAGATTAGTGTGGCTCAGAGGTTATAAAAATTTTTGTTTGATGTAAGAAGCAAAGAGAGACAAAAGTTTACAGCTAACATACAAGCGAATGCATATTGTATTTAACTTATTTAATACATAAATAAATCAGAAACTTTTGGAAATGGTGTGCAAATAGTGGTGCACAGGGCAATTTGTAGCTTTTTTTCTAAAGTCGTGTCATATTCTAAAATAGAATTCAGAAACATAAATTAGACAAAATTTAAATGCTATAAGTCTTTCATAAATTTATATTTGATTCTTAATACAGTTTGAGACGATTTCTTTTATCAATCATAAGAAACCATGCGATATTAACTTTCCTTCTTTTCTGGTTAACCTTAATACTTTTCTTCAAGGAAATAAAAAACTTAAAAGAAAATAAATAACGTGTAACAAAATACTGAAGTTATAATAATATTAATCTCTACTGGTAAATGTTCAAGCTCAAAGCATTTCGGAATGAGTTCTCATTAGTTTACCTTGATATGTAGACTTTCATGAGCAGTCTATGTGTATCCAATACGTCTGTCATAAGCTGTGATCAGCATTAATGTGATGCTCTGCTGTTGAGGGTTTAGTTATTTCGGATGTTAGGGCTAGATCTTCCCTAAATAAAATAAAATTAATGTCAGCTAAAGATACAGTTAGGTTTTAAATCACAATTCCTTGTTTTTACCTGCGACAATAATCTTATTCAAGAAACTATCATCAGTAACTATAAAGCAGTTTTCAGGAAATGCATTTTGCCTTCTAATCTTTGTTTCGATAGTGAAAAACATGTAATTTCTAATAAATAAAATATGTTTTACGACTTCGAACGATAACTTGAAACGATTATTCATCTAAACTTGCATCGCCATAACGTGAACTTTATCAACGTGATTCTGACATACTAGACGTCATGAGAACTAATTTTCTATTTTGTGAAAAACTAGGGAGTTTAAGCTAGGGTATTACTTGTAATGTCTCAATTTATGTAGGAAATAACAATGGAAAATTATTCTTATTACATACACATCAAATTTCCCACTATTCATACTAACATCAGTCGATCCTGATGCAAATGATTTTTAGTTTATGTGCAACAGTCGTGTAAGTATTTAGTTTAAACTTTATGAATACAGTTCTGTTTCGAAACTGCTTAATGTTATGCAAATGCTTTCACGATTAATGTGTTAAGCATTATTTATTTATTATTTATTTATTTATTTATTTATTTCGTGTTTCAGCAGTCGTCATTTATTTGGTGTATGCAATCCTTAAAAAGTTCTTAAAAATCTTTATTGTTTATTGTTAATCAATTTCATATTGAATATTTCATTATTAATTTTTTTTGTTTACTCTGTTTCGTCCGATACATATTCCAGTGCTTCAAGTTTAATGAACATCCAATTAACTTTGGGTTTAATTTTCTCAAGAGCGCATTCTAAAAAAAAATATATCGTTTTGTATCTTGATAAATAAATATATTGTATTAAACTCAGTATAACAACAAACATTTTGTTCCGCATTACTGCATTGCCTTTCAGAGCTATGATTTTGTATTTACTAATATTGTTTGTTTATATTAAGGGTAATAAAATTTTAGAAAATGTTAATAAAACTATCAACAATCTTTAGCAATCATACACTATTTTTTACTATTCTGTCAGGACTGAAAGTTGCGAAATTAGCTTAAAGGGTTGTCAACGTTGGATGTGACAAAAATAAAAATAAATAAATAAATAAAATAAAAGTACGAAGCATCAAATAGTGAAAAAAAAAGTTTGCTTCAGAAAGCAACTCTTGTAATATTCAATTAAGAAACCCGACATCTTATGTCACGCACGTTTTAGACAAAACAATGAGAGTAACATTCGGCAAAAACATTCCTTAATGTACTGAACAGCGAAACCTTTTTTCTACTCATTTTTTCATTTGCACAGCGAATAAATTTTAAATGTTCTTCGCATAGAATTTCAGAGACTGTCTATCATCAATAATATGAATAATTTAGCAGTCGCCATGCATTTTTCAGGCATGTGGTAGGTACCTAAATCCTTTGAGATTTTTCAGCGACATACCTCTGACAGTGACTTGTACTCAAATCGACAGCACAAAGTGTTTAACATTAAATTTTTAAAAATGCATATTTCACGGTAAAAGAAAATATGTCGCCGTTTATTAAATGTATGGAAAAAGCCATAAAAGATTTGTATTTAAAATATCATGTGTTTGTTTATTTCTTTTCATTTTTGCGAGTTGCTAAATTTTTTGAAAAAGTGTAGTTCCATTCCTAATATGTCAAAATTACAATTTGTTTACATTGTATATTTTCATTGCAAAATATGTCACCTAGTTAGTTAAATAAATGGTTCTGATTAAAACTATTAAAAATAAATTAACAAATGTGCATCATACATTCTTGTTTTTAATTAATACTCATAAAAATGCGTTGAAGCAGTCTTTTAACAAATGCATTTGTTATTGCATCGTTGTAGAGCTTGTCTTCAGGCAGTAAAAAATATAAATAATAAGATGCTTAACAGTTATTTGCTGTTATGTGTTATAACTTATTACACTCATTACCTTTTGCATTTTTACCGCTTTGAATTTTTGGAAAATCTAAAGTATTTATTTTTTAAAAAAATCTATTTCTTTTTAAAAATATTGTATCAATATTTTGCAACTATGTTTTTAGATTTTTCACATATTCCTCATTTATTTTAGTTTGATGTGTGTTCTTTGCACTAAACTTAATTTAAAAACACATTGTCTTTTAAGTTTGCTTGCATGGTTATCAAGATTTTGGCTTGATTAAGTAAACCTATAATCTTCAACTTTCTTCACAATATAGGTTGGGAATAGATGAAGTTAAAATCGTTACGTACATTTACTTTTAATTATAAGCGATATTATGCACTCTATACCTTATTTTTCATCTGTATGTAACTATTTTTTGCTACTTGATTTATTTCTGCGCTGCGAAAAAGTTTGTTGATTTACAGTATAAAACTGAAAGTAGAGGTTTAAAACTGTAAAAAAGCAGCCATAAACTCTAAAACTAGCTATTTTAAAGTTTATCACTGTAAAACTAGCAATTTTACAGTTTATTACTTTAAAATTAACAATGATACAATTTATTACCATAAAAATAGCTGTATTTTACTGTAAAAACAACAGTTTAATACTGGCAGCCTAGGTTCCAATTTGAAACTGTAAAATGCACAGTAATACACTGTAAAACTAGCAATTTTACAGCTTATTACTGTAAACTTGCAGTTTTGCAGTTCATTACTGTAAACTAGCAATTTTACAGTTTATTACTGTAAACCAGCAATTTTAGTTTATTACTGTAAACTAGCAATTTTACAGTTTATTACTCTTAAAACAACAGTGTAATACTGGCAACAGAGGTTCCAGTTTAAAACTGCAAAATGCAAACTGTAAAATTAGCAATTTTGAAGTTTATTACGGTAAACTAGCAATTTTACAGTTTACTGCTGTGAAATTTGCAGTTTTACAGTTTATATTTGTAAATTACTGTCAAATTAGCTGTATTATACTGTAAAAGCAACATGAATTTTTTCAGTGTTTGTGCTTTTGACGCATATCCTCTCTATGAATTAATTTTATTGTGTTTTTGATTTCTTGTATATGAATTATGTGCAGAGAGAGCCGTTTCTAATTTACGTTATTTTTATTCTAATACAGTGTCTCCTGTGCCGTGTGGTAAAGAGTTTCGAAGCGACTCCTCCAAGAACGGTACTTTCACGAGTCCAGGATATCCGGAACCTTACCCAGAAGATATCGTCTGCATCTATTCGTTCACGGGGAAGCCCGGAGAACGTCCCCAGATCCTTTTCACAGATTTCGATCTTCATCTGCCACAAGCCCCGCCCAGAGAGTAAGTTCGAAAAACAAAAGTAAAATGCACAGTTTCAGACAACTTAAATGACATATTAGACGTAATTGTTTCTTTATCACGCAATCGATATTTTGACTTTATTCGTTTACAATGAATCTAAATTGTAATAAAGATAATTATGTTTAAATAGTAACAAGAAAAAAACAAGCAATTTAATTCAAGTAAATATAATTTTTAGCCTTCATGTACAGTATAGTTTTGTATTAAATGCTATATGATAGCATTAGAATGACCTGTAGGAAGGAATGTAGTATTCTTATTTTTCGACGCAAACTTGGGACACCAAATCACTAATCATATATATATATATATATATATATATATATATATATATATATATATATATATATATATATATATATATATATATATATATATATATATATATATATATATATATATATATTTTTTTTTTTTTTTTTTTTTTTTTTTTTATTTTATTAAAGGACATATAATGCGTTGATTGGAAAATATAAAAGCATTAAACAGCGAATTTAGTAGAAAAACACGGAAATTTTCATTTTTCTTCCTTAAAAAAGCATAGACTACCGCTGCTTTTCGACCACTGTATCTATACCGTGCATCGTCTCAGGAAGTGCACGTGCCCCGCACTTCTCTCCCCTAATGTTCGAAAAGCGGCGACGAAAGGCTGTTCGAAAAGTGCCTTTGCGGTTTCTTCTGTTCTCTAGACGACTTTTGTACAGTACTGTTAAATGCTTATAATTTGCTATCTCCATTTTATGTTTTCATTTTCATGAAATATAGTAATTTTCAAATGTTTTGTGTTTTTTTGTATCCCGTTTTTTCGTAGCATTAAGTTGAAACTGTAATCCAATATGGATATGAGATAGTTTATAAATTATCAACATTATTTTATTGCTTTTTACATTTCATGCGTTTTTAATGATATATATTATTCCACAAATCTTTGCATCTGCCTACCCTAGGCATTTATTGACGGCACGTGCCTGATATATATATATATATATATATATATATATATATATATATATATATATATATATATATATATATATATACACTGAAGTGACAAAAGTCATGGGATACCTCTTAATATCGTGTCGGCCCTCCTTTTGCCCGGCGAAGTGCAACAACTCGACGTGGCATGGACTCAACAAGTCGTTGGAAGTCTTCTGCAGGAATATTGAGCCATGCTGTCTCGATAGACGTCCATAATTGTGAAAGCGTTGATGGGGCAGGATTTTGGGCACGAACAGACCTCTCGATGGTGTCCCATAAATGCTCAATGGGATTCATGTCGGGCGATCTAGGTGGCCAAATCATTCGTTGGAATTGTCCAGAATTTTCTTCAAACCAATTGCGAACAGTTGTGGCCCGGTGACATGGCGCATTGTCATCCATAAAAATCCCATCGTTGTTTGGGTACATGAAGTCCATGAATGGCTGCAAGTGATCTCCAAGTAGCTGCACATAAGCATTTCCAGTCAATGTTCGGTCCAGTCGCACTAGAGGACCAAGTCCATGCCATGAAAAAACAGCCCACACCATTACGGAGCCACCACCAGCTTGAACAGTGCCTTGCTGACAGTTTGGGTCCATGGCTTCGTGGGGTCTGCGTCACACTCGAATCCTACCATCGGCTCTTACCAGCTGAAATCGTGACTCATCGGACCAGGCCACGGTTTTCCATTCATCTAGGGACCAACCGATATGCTCACGTGCCCACGAGAGTCGCTGCAAGCGATGTCGTTCTGTCAGTAAAGGCACTCGAGTCGGTCTTCTGCTGGAATAGCCCAAGAAATCCAAATGTCTCCGCACAGTTCTAGCAGACACGTCCATTGTACGTCCCACATTGATTTCTACGGTGATTTGACGCAGTGTTGCTTGTCTGTTAGAATTTACGACTCTTTGCAGACGTCACCGGTCTCGATCTTTAAGTGCAGGCGGTCGACCACTGCGCTGTACATGGTGGGATGTTATGCCTGAAATTTCATACTCTCGGCACACTCTTGACACAGTGGATCTGGGAATGTTGAATTCTCTAACGATTTCCGAAATGGCATGACCCATGCGTCTAGCTCCAACTAACATTCCGCGTTCAAAGTCTGTTAATTCACGTCGTGCGGTCATCATCACGTTAAAACCTCTTCACATGAATAACTTGAACAGAAATGAAAGCTCTGTAAAAGCACTGCGCATTTATACCTGTTCTATGCGATGCTACTGCCATCTGAAAATTTGCATATTGCTATCCCATGACTTTTGTCACTTCAGTGTATATATATATATATATATATATATATATATATATATATATATATATATATATATATATATATATATAATGATGAATTTAATAATGAGATTTTGGCGGTATACGCCCAAAATGTCGCGGCCGAAATGTCGTGGGCCAAAATGTCGCGGCCAAAATGTCGCTGGGAAAAAATGTCGCGGGCCAAAATGTCGCGGGTCAAAATGTCGCCGGTCCAAAATGTCGCCGGGCCAAAATGTCGCGGTCTAAAATGTCGCTGGTCAAAATGTCGCCGGTCCAAAATGTCGCCGGGCCAAAATGTCGCGGTCTAAAATGTCGCTGGTCAAAATGTCGCCGGTCCATAATGTCGCGGTCCAAAATGTCGCGAGCAAAAATGTCGAAGGTCCAAAATGTCGTGGGCCAAAATGTCGCCGGTCCAAAATGTCGTGTGTCCGAAATGTCGCCGGTCCAAAATGTCGCGTGTCCGAAATGTCGCCGGTCAAAAATGTCGCGTGTCCAAAATGTCGCCAGTCAAAAATGTCGCGTGTCCAAAATGTCGCCGGTCAAAAATGTCGCGTGTTCAAAATGTCGCCGGTCAAAAATGTCGCGTGTTCAAAATGTCGTCGGTCAAAATTGTCGCGGGCAAAAATGACGTCAGTGCAAATGTCGTCAGACAAAAATGTAGAAGATCCGACATTGATAGTACCAAAAATTAAATTACATGAAAAGGCTTTTTTACACCAAATTAGCAAAAGATTGCTAATTGCTGTTGATGAACGTGTGCGTTAATGATAGAATGGACTAAAATTTTTGAAAAATACTAAAAAAAAAAAATTACCCTTTCGGCTTGTAACCGTTTCGAGCGTTTTCCAAGAAACAAATAGTTATCAAACAAGCGTCCGTTATTTATTTACAATAGCTTATTTCACCGTGACTCGCTATCTACCAACTTAAAAATGAATAGATTAGCAGCTCAAGCCAAGTTTAATTGATATCGAAAGGAAAATTTATGTGTTAAAAAAGAAGTTGACGAAATGTGAAATGAATAAGACAGATATACAATGTTTGACATTTGTTTTTGTTAAAATTTCTTACATGATCGAAAGAAAGTCTATATAATTTAAGTGATAGAGGTGTTTTTATTTTCTTCTTCATAAAATGTGTAAAAGAAAGTATTGGATCAGTGAAAAATTGTCAATTTGAAAGAATTTACACGATCTGATGTGTGCTGAATTCAATTTTATCGTTTATTTTTTTGGGGCGACTCTACTACAAAACTTACTGCGTAAATTGGAATGAAATTCGGTACATACATATACCAACGAATATGTGGTTCAGTGCTGATTGGTTTTTGCCGCTAGTTCTTCCAAGTTTTTACATGCAAGAATGCAATGGAACGTTTTCAGCATAGCGTGATTACTATGTCTGAAGAAGGTTCAGACGAAATCAAATAAAAATTGGCCCATAAGAAGCCTTCAGAAGATACGCCACATCATCGAGGAAGCAGAGCAATTGAACTTTTTATTTTTCATTATTTGTGAGTGATGTATATCAAGAAGTAATGCAAGTATTCAGACAAAATTTTGTTTGTAGAAGAATCTTAAAGGTAGAGATGCTTATTCATTTCTGGCGTTAATCAGCTCAGACATAGTACTGTACCTTCGTTACAATCAGTATTTAAATGTGGAATTGAATATAATACCATTTTTTCTCTTGAAATTTCACCTCCCCTTCCACCACTTAGTTGTTACAAAGAAAGCAATAATTACATGAACTAATTTGATTTCAAACGTCCCCAATAACTCTTAAAGAAAATGTTCTAGAAGAAAATTGCCGGCTACGCGGTGATTAAACGGTATTCCGTTTTTGCAAAAGGCAAAAAAAAAGCCTTTACAGCAAATTTGTTTAATTTCTTAGTGTGAAAAAAAGAAATAATCCTAAATATACTTTAAAAAAAAACTAAAAAATACGCTTTTAGAGTAAATCAAATTCAAAAGAAGATTTTGAAAACTGTTGAATATCCGCTAAGTTTACTTGCACATATAATATGCATTTTGTGGACGATCGATGCCCTACTCAGAACTAATGGCAAATGCACTTATTATGCATCAACATGCAATATAGTTTAGCCTTTAGTAATAACAATGGTTTTTAACATATTACTTTTACGTTTGTAAAGAACGTGAATTTTATCTTTGACTCACAAGGGGACCTTACAGGTTATCATTCACCGATTTTGATGAGTTTTATATATTATGTAGAGGGACCCACCCTAAGTATTTTAGCAAAAATATATTCCTCAATGCGCCTTAGTTTTTGAGATATAGCGATCCAAAGTTCAGCTCGAAGTTGTTACAGAGGTACGGTTGAGCAGTGGGCACAACAGCGGCCGTAGCCCAGTGAGCAAGGTCCCCCACTCCGACAGCTGGAGGTCTGGGGATCGAGTCCCGTGAATTAACAATATTAAAAATTGAAAAAAAAAAATTATTTTCTAAATGAATAAATAAATAAAATAAAAATGAATAATTAAACGATTTTCCATTAACTATCGAATTTTTTTCGATATTAAAGAAAAAAAAATACGTCACGGGACTCGATCCCCAGACCTCCAGCGGTCGAAGTGGGGGACCTTGCTCACTGGGCTACGGCCACTGTTGTGACCACTGCTCAACCGTACCTCTATAATAACTTCGAGCTGAACTTTGGATCGTCGTTATATCTCGGAAACTAAGGCGCATTGGGGCATATCCTTTTGCTAAAATACTCAGGGCGCTTTTCCACTTGACGACACGACAACGACTAAAGTCGGACGGAAATACTGCAACGATAAGTACGGTGTCGTATCGTCTATAGCACTGCTTTTCCACTCAAACGATATCGTTTCCCCGAAGGGGTCATTTTCCACTGCATTTCATTTCGAAACAGCAATGTGTTCGCACGTATATTATTATAGCTGCTCAATTTAACAGATTACGACTACTACGTATATTTGATTTACCTCATGAGAAAAAGAAAACAAATTAAGAGGCGGTATTGGGTGCACGATATTTTTAAAGAAAGTTACATTGTAGGCGAGTTTTATACACTTTTCAAGAAATTGCAAAACGATTTTAGGTGATTTTAAATATTTTTACTAAATTTACAAATAACATTAAAAATTTTAAATCTGGACAAGGTTATTTAACACAAGTAGTTTAATCTAAAGTGTACAATATATTTTTATAGTTACGAACAATGCTCTTTGAACTTACCTGTTTCTTTCTTGTCTGAAGAAGTTTTGCCGTCATATTCCTCATCGAAAAATCTAAAAACTTCTTTCCAGGCTTTTTCCCTGGGAATTTTGTTTTTGTATAAAATGTATCGCTTATCCCATAGACGCGGTCGCTGCTCA
Organism: Uloborus plumipes; assembly: GCA_038373865.1. Lineage (NCBI taxonomy): Eukaryota > Metazoa > Arthropoda > Arachnida > Araneae > Uloboridae > Uloborus > Uloborus plumipes. Next base: position 30,029 of record JAXGGA010003663.1, on the reverse strand, counting down.
ATTAATTCACACAAAACAGACACGTCAAGCATGAATGCCATGACATGTGTTGCTCATCGAAAAAAGTTCAGAATGAAAATTTAATCTTTTTTGAAGCATTAACAATCGTCTGCGCTACAATTAATGAAACAAAGTATAAAATAAAATGATTCAAATCTTTTATTGCTTCATCTTTTATCAATCGTCTGCAAATTCAAGCTTATATTTTATTAATGCAGAGATGTCGAATTTAAACGCCATTGCTTTCGTTCGAAGAAAGTAAACAGATGGATGAATATCGTCCCGATTTTAAAGGCGAGACGGATGCCATCCGACACGAATGGGACGACAAACGACAGCGTTCGGTCGGAGACGGAACAATCGTCTTGGAATCGGGAGATGGAAAAGCGCATAGCATATTTTAATGCATTTTGCGTGCTCCAATGTCGGATGACGACAATCGCTTACGATTTATCGTTGCCGTGTCGGTAAGTGGAAAAGCGCCCTTAGGGTGGGTCCCTCTACATAATATATAAAACTCATCAAAATCGGTGAGTGACAACCTGTAAGGTCCCCTTGTCAGAGTTACATACCTACAAACAAACAAACAAAAAACAAACAAACCCACATGTGAAACTAATAAAAGCGTATTAAAAGGGAAGAAATTTAGCGTCCCTGGGCCCAAGTACAGCCCTGAATAAACTATGGCATTATTTTGGTACTTAAATAATTTAAGCGTTAGAAGAAATCAATTTAGTTACATTTTTGTTAATAAATTAAGCTAATTTTCTAAACTGTTACGTTTAAAAAAAGTTACTAAACAGGTGTATTTATCATATCGTGATAAGCTTATTAGTAAAATTGAGCTACATAATTAAGCTGCATTGAATTTGTGAATTGCTGGAAACATTAAATCTGTACTATGCACTTAGTGTCATTTAGGAACGGCTATATTTTGGACTGGAAACATTTTGGACCGGCGGCCTTTCGAACCGGCGTTATTTTGGACCGGCGACATTTTGGCCCGGCGACCTTTTTGACCGGCGACATTTTGGCCCGGCGACATTTTGGACTGGCGACATTTTGGACCGGCGACATTCTGGCCCGGCGACATTTTTGACTGGCGACATTTTGGCCCGGCGACATTTTTGACCGGCGACATTTTGGCCCGGCGACATTTTTGACCAGCGACATTTTGGCCTGGCGACATTTTTGACCGGCGACATTCTGGCCCGGCGACATTTAGGCCCGCGACATTTTGGGCAGACGATATTTTGGACCGGCGACATTTTGGCCCGCGACATTTTAGCCCGCGACATTTCGGCTCGGCGACATTTTGGACCGGCGACATTTTGGCCCGCGACATTTTAGCCCGCGACATTTTGGCTCGGCGACATTTTGGACCGGCGACATTTTGGCCCGCGACATTTTAGCCCGCGACATTATGGCTCGGCGACATTTTTGCCGCGACATTTTGGCCCGCGACATTTCGGCCGCGACATTTTGACCCCAAACCGATTTTGGCAATTGTAGTTTTGTTCCGCTCTTACTATTTCGATTCTGATAAAAATTTTAGTAACCTAATACATTGTTCGCATAAAAACATTAAAAAAAATCCCTTTTACTTAGTTGTGAAGGTGTCGACGCTGTTATGGTGTTTATCACTATCAATGGCCGGCGGGAACGCCTCCAGAACTTCTGTGGCAACAAGCTTCCTGCCCAGATCATGTCCAACGGACCCAACATGACAGTTGAATTTCGATCGCACCATTCCTCGCCTGAAGTGAAAGGATTCAGAGCCATCTATAGATACGTAACAGGTGAGTCACTGCACGTTTATCCGTTGGAGAAACCTCTATAAAGAAATACTTAACGCACATAAGAAATTATTTTGATAAAGGGTATAGCCGGGTTTATTTGTCAAATCTACCCTTGAGCCCGATTTTGCTCTAACTTGGGGGTCGAATAAGAAAAATTTAGCCGAATTTTTAGCTCTCTATCTCAAACGACTTTCGGGTTTTTTTCAAAAAATCCGATCCTACGTTTTTATTTTTTTCCCATCGAAAAATTCAAAATTAATGAACGGTGATTTTTTTTTCCATATTCTTAGGAATAAAATACATGAAAAAATATTATGATCATAATGTTTGAACGAAAAGCCGATTTTTGGTGCCAAAATAAAGTTAAAATATTTTTTTTAATAATTTTCTTAAAAGTGTCAATCACCAAATATTGTCAAAAAGTGTCTTTTATACTCCTTTATACTCAGGAATTTTTTGAATTTTTTGAAATGGTGGAAAAATATGAAAAAAATAAAAAATTACTTTTATTTTTCATAATTTTGCGCTTAAACAAAATTGTACGCTTAACAACTTGAGCCTGCTTGAACTGCGTCAATAAAAACCGTCTGCTGAGTTAAAAATGCTTCTACTTTCAAACTAAACCGTTTTTTATCGTACTTTATCGTCTGCAGAGTAAAATATCGTTCTGTCTTGAGAATATTTTTGCGTTTTAGAATTTACTAACATTGTACAAAAACTTGTTACTTCATCTTTGCTTCATTGTTAAATAGCGTTACGGCTAATCTATTCCACTGAAGTAATTGAAATAATCGTAATTGTTCATAGATTTATGAATTCATAACTTAAACTTCTTTTGATTCCGGAATGGATTCTAATGAAAGATGCATTCATTGTGATATTCATTTGCGCAAAATATTAGGCTATAAAAAAGTTATTTCGACAATTGATGAGGCTAATATTGCAACAGAAAAAATTGGACAAAGGGTCCTAGTAAATGATATTTTTTGTTGCAAATGTCGACCACTTATAATCAGACCAAGTAAGAAAAGAAATTTGATGATTTATCTGAGAAACAAGTGAGTACCGAAGATCAGCCAACATTTTCTTAGTCTTCTACTGTCTCAACTGTATCGTCTACTGAAGATCCGTCATACGTATTTGAAAAAAAAGTAGACGAATTTGTGGAATTGGGATTTCCTCGAATCATTTCTAATCATGGATATTGTTGCATTTGTATATCATCATCAAACATTACAACAGTTCCATGTAAAGCTCGCAAACAAGTATTTTCAAAACGACGAATCTTTATTCTAGAATTAAATCAGTACTGCAAAGATCATATCATAGAACGTCGACTCTATGATGAAGACATCAATAATTTTCGAATATATTCGAATACCAGTATATTTGAAGTTCGTGATTTCGAAAAATTATTTGGTCAATTATCTATTGATAAGTGATTCGTTCATAATTGATAAAATTAGCAATCTTTCGTTTTCAGAAAAACAGCTGGAGGTATTTACAGGCCTTACATGGGAAAAACTGTTGAAACTCCGTCAAATGTAAACGTCGATGTAAAACTATTTTCTCGTAATGTTACTCAAGCTCTTGTTGTTTTTTATTCAAATTAAGAACCGGAAATTCGAACGCAACATTTTCCTCAGTTTTTGGTTTAGCTCGAGAAAAAATAGTATCGGTCTACTGTGTGAAGAAGTGATATCCTCGTTTAAAAAAGATGTTTTGCCTCGATATTTTGGAATTGATGCCATCACTAGGGAGACATTATTCACCAAAACCTCAAATACTGCTAGAGAATTGTATCAAGTAAGAGATGACCAGTTAATATTTATCTGTAATGAAACATATATTCGGCATCAAAAAAGTGCAAATAATGAATACCAAAGGAAGTCATATTCTTGTCAAAAAAATGTTCCTTTGTGTAAATCATTTACGATATGCACCACAAATGGTTTTGTCATAGACATGCTTGGGTCATACACTGCTAATATGAACGATGCAGAGATTATGCAGTCATCTTAAATGATCCTAATGGTCTGATGAAGTTACTTAAGAAAGATGATACTATTGTAGTTGATCGAGGTTTTCGTGATGTGACAGGATATTTGAAAGACTTGGGATTTAAGGTGTTGATGCCGAACTCTCAAAAGTAAACAAAATTGTAAAACCTGCCGAAATATTGCGTCGTATATTTATTGATGAAAAAGTTAATGTCGTTGTAAATGAAGATAGTGATGAAGATTAACCTTACTTAAAATATCCTCATAAATATTTGTTGAAAATTATTACATTGAATGTCAGTTATTTACAAAAATGTTAGACTATGATGGCTAAATTAATAATAAAACTATTTTAATTATCTAAACTTTTATCTTTATTGGATGGATAAATTATTTACAATAACCAAAAAAAAAAAAAAAAACATTTTTTACGTTCCTAATAACTTATGATTTCTTTATATGGTTTTCTTCGGGTCTTTCCTGTGATAAGAATGCATCGTTTAGAAAATTAATTTTAATGAATTTTTTACCAATAAAAATATTTATATTTTTTCAACATAAAATTATAACTCAGCAGGCGATTTTTTACTGACTTAGTTTAAGTTGTTTAGCATGCAATTTTGTTTAGGCGCAATATTATGAAAAACAAAGTAGTTTTTAATTTTTTTCATATTGTTCCACCATTTCAAAAAATTCAAAAAAATTCCTGTGTATAAAGGAGTATAAAAGACACTTTTCGACAAAATTTGGTGATTGACACTTTTAAGAAAATAATTAAAAAAAATATTTTAACTTTATTTTTGGCGCCAAATATCGACTTTTCGTTCAAACATTATAACCATAATATTTTTTTAATGTATTTTATTCCTAAGAATATAGAAAAAAAATCACCGTTCATTAATTTTGAATTTTTCTATGGGAAAAAAATAAAAACGTAGGATCGGGTTTTTTGAAAGAACCCGAAAATCGTTTGAGATGGAGAGCTAAAAATTTGGCTAAGTTTTTCTTATTCGACACCAAAATGATTCCCCAAGTTAGAGCAAAATCGGGCTCAAGGGCAGATTTGACATATAAACCCGGCTATACCCTTTGGTTTAAATAGATAAATCTGTTTCGGAATACTTGTGGTCGATCGCTAGCTGTTACCATGGATGCAGATTTCTTAAAGAATTTCTCTGATTTTCAAAAATCTGCCTTCATTTGGGAGATGGTTCTTCAATCTACCAAGGATTATTTTTTACTCTTTCTCACTAGGAGGACTCATTTTTACAGGAGCTGTTCCATTCTGACTTAACTACTTACTAGCTATGCAAAGGTGAAAGGATTTCCCATTTATTTCTAGATATTGAAACAGAACAGTTGCATCCAGGAAACAAAAATAGCCGAATGCGATTCCGACTTCGACCTGCAAATTTTAAATCTTATGGCTCTCTTCATTAGACAGAGTAGCAAATCTAAAACCGGTTCAATTGAGAGCAAAATTTAAAAAATCACAGTAGTACAGAGAAATCTCGATTAAGTTATGTAAATAACTACAGTTTTCTAACTTTTCCAACTTCTTTCAATCCAGCAATCCAGTCATCTTTTTTTAGCATGACAGCAAGTAAGGTTACATCAAAACAGATTCAAGTCAGCTTTAAAGTTATTGAACTATTATAAGAAAATTAAAATTCCAAAGCGTAATTAAATATTTGAATGAGATTAGCTAACGAACTCTCGAAATTCACGAACTGGTATTTCAATGCAATTCATCAGTGTACGAAAAAATAAAAATAATAATAATAAATGCAGCAACCCAAATAAATGAGATACTGTTTATTTGATTATCTTGTAGAAGACGTTATTCTTTCTCTCTTCCTTCCGTCCATTTTTGTATTTTTTACCTTGCATTTTGAAGTGCACTCCCTTTTGTTTTAAATTTGAATCTAAGTTTTTGTACAATTTTTTCCCTGTTTAAAAAATATTTTTAAAAAAGGACGAAAAACATTTTTACGCTATGTTCTCTTGACATAAACGAACTGTGAGTACTTACATTAATCTAAATGTGAAGTTTAATTACATTTTCTCCATTAGACCAGAAGTCAGAATGCATTCACAAAAGACATTTCAAATAGCATTACAAATGCTTGGAACGCTATTTTAAGTGTCGTCATTTTTACGCAATTTAAACAAGCTTATTTTTTCCTTATTTTTTAAGTTATAAAGTAAACAAATATGTGTTATAATGCATTAAGTCTCAGATAATCTATATCGAGAAATTTTGTTTCTTATAATTTTTTAACTAACATTATAGTTCTCTTTTGATTAGTTACGGTTAATGTGATTTAAAACAAGAGTACCAGTTTTGCAATTTGCTCAAAAAAGCATACAATGTAGCTTTTTATGATTTTGTTTGTTTTCAGTTATTGCGAATAAAATTATTATGGGAATTAAAGCAGCCCAATAATTTCTTATGTGCTCTCAATAAATAGAAAACATCGATTAAATCCACAACACATAATATCTACATTTTACACTGACTATATATTTTCCCTAAGACTCGTGTCTGCTAGCATATTAAATACAATTAATTAATAGTCCCTGTATGAGGAAAACATGTTTCAAAAGAAAAGAAAAAAAGAACTGGCAAATCCATATGTTTTTTACAATAAAAATGTTGCAAGCTAACCGCTGATGATCTAGAAAAGTTGTACGTTCTTCTTATCTACTAAGCTTCGAGACGTTTTTAATAACACTTTCATGAATAAAAATGCAAGCAATTTATTATTTGTACGTCATGTTACAAACTCAAAGTAATATTAATTATAAATACCACCAAAATGTTTGTATTTTGGTTTTTCCTCTGTTTTTTAGTAAAACATCTATATATCACAGTAAAAAGTGAGCTTTTACGGTAATAGCAACTGATTTTGAGTGTTTTTCAACAAATTTATGTGCATGTGTTCTGCGGCTTGACGCGGTGTTATTTCAGAGAAAAGTATACTTTCTTGTATGAACTTTTTGAGAACTATTAATAATTTCAAGAAAAAAAAGTAGATTTGTAATGGCGAGGTTATTTATATTTTATGTGTTGTGTTTAATTCTATAAAGACAATATGATTGCTTTATGTATGTGCGTACATTTTCTTTTTAAATGCTGGCGTAAAATAACGTTACTGAATTGCTTATTTACCCCAATTTTAAAAGTTCAGTCAGGTTTTAAATTTTTAAATATTTATTGTTTCAAAATATTTCTTTTCCTTCTAACGAAAATTTCGGATGTATTAATCGGATATTTTTAATAACTATCATATTTTTTTTTACTTTGGAGTTTTCTTTTTGTTACATTATTTAACATAAAAGTCAGTGAAGCAAGACTTAAATTAAAACTTATTTATTAGTATCTCGCCATTCCCTTGCTGTACTCTTTTGCGAAGAGGACGATTAATTTTTCGCATACTGGGAAAAAATACAAAATATTTATAATTGCAAAGCATTGTATTTTTTTATCACCGCATGTAAAAGATTACTGATTGTTTCGGTATAAAACATTTTTTTCTTCTTCTTTGTTGACAAATGCATTTTTCTCTTCTTTCAGATTTTGGAATTTCCGATACAAAAAGAGATCCTGGCTCTGGTAAAAACATGAAACCTTTTACTACACTGTAATAAATGAATGTTGTTTTTACAGTATGATACAGCTATTATTACAGTAATTTAGCAGTAATAAATTTCAAAACTGCTAATTTTACAGTAGTAAGCTGTAAAGTTGATAGTTCACAGCTATAAACTGTAAATTACTAGTTTCACAGTTTATTACTGTGTCATTTAGTTTTAAACTGGAACCTTTGCTGCCAGTATTACCCTGTTTTTTACAGCATAATACAGCTAATTTAATGGTAATAAACTGTAGAAGTGTTAATTTTACAGAAATAAACTGTAAAACTGCTATTTTTACAGTAATAAACTGTAAAACTAGCTAGTTTTAGTTTATTACTGCGGATTTTAGTTTCAAACTGAAACCTCTACTTTCAACAGTATACTCTAGAAACAACAAGTTATTTTTTGTAGTGTATATTTTCATCAAGAAACACCAGAGAAGCTATCATGTTGCATAAACTTTAACGTTAATGCACGCTGCCTCTATTCATTGTGAATGATTCACAAATAACAAAGCCTCGAATGCAAAAAAAAAAAAAAAATATCGTCTTCACATTCACCGAAAATAAAAGCGACGCTCCTCTTCATTAGCCAGAGTAGTTTTGCCTTTCATTAGGCTCCGACAAGACTGGCTCCGTGTTTTCCCAAAAGGGCTCCTCCATCATACTTGCTCTCCATGTCGAAGATCACTTTTACCCATTGATGCTCCCCCACGTCCAATTCAATGTAATGAAATGGAGCTGTCATTCGATTGCTGGCGTCGCGCGAGATTAGGAAAAGAAGATGAGAGATTTCGTTATTGTTTTCAGTCTCGTCAGGAATTAGGGGCAGCAGGAGTGATTGACGCATCAACGTCTTCAGACTTTCACCGCCTTTGATCTGCAAAGAGGCACTAAACTGTCCTGTTTGCCTTCAAGCTTTTGATTACAGACGGATTTATGATTCTCTGATTTCAGGAAAGACAGATTATTCTGTGATGAGATAATGCTATGATATTTTTTCAAGCAGCTGAGTTGCTTGATTAGTGGAAGGAGAAGAGTGTTGCATGCTATTAAAGTCTGATGCAAAGTAGTGCTCAGATACTTTCAAGAAGTCTTTGTTTAAAAATAACATTTGCCTCTTAATATTTGTAAGTACTGCGGAACAAATCTAGATTTGTAAAGTGCTTTCACAAACTACAAATAATAGTTGCAGAAAAAAATAATTTGGTTAAAAGGAAAAAATAACTTGTAAAAGCATGAAAATCGACTTGCTAACCAAGAGTTATGTTTATTTACTGGACACATTTTGACAGGGTTAATACTTTCTTCTGATTAGTTCTTGATTCTTATCATATCAAGGTTTTGTATTTTCAGTTTCAGATTCCTAAAAAGCGTAGAATGTTTACATTTACTTCGAAAACTATGTATGTCTTTACTTATGTGATAGATTTTTATTTTTAATGCAAAAAGTTTTTCAAATCTTGATTCGCATTAAGATTCAAAGTAGTAATCAATTCAAAGTACTCTTTCGCTTAGTTTTCCTTTTTCTCTTTGAAAGTCTACATAATTACTTGTTTTATTTATTTTTAAAGTTTTATAGTATTCTTAAGCTTAACTGGCCAAATGAGCTTGAGAATACAAATTTTCATTGCTAAAATTTATATTTTTAATTTATGTTTCTTCTTTAGACTGTACTTTCACTTTCCGGAGTATGGACCGAAATAATGGTACTTTCACCTCTCCTAACTACCCTGGTCTCTACCCCAGGGATACTGAGTGCCACTATTACTTCCAAGCGAAGCCTAACGAAAGGATTACTATTGCATTCGATACATTCGATGTCGAAGGAATACCACCGTAAGTTTAATATTTTCTTATTGTGTTAAAAATAAATAAATGAATGTTCTTAATTCCCCCATTATTTGGAACATATCATTGTCATTTTTTTCTTGTTACTCACCAATAAAGTTTGGAATTACAATGATTTTTTTTTCTTATTGTCACTTAAAGGCATGCGATATGTTCTTTATGTTATGATCTGTTATCTGTTCTTCTTGCGATCTGTTCTGAATGGTATGTTTATAAATGTCTTTATGAAATTGAAGGTGAGTCTAAATTCTAGCACCTTTATAGGACAATGTGTCGGGGCAACGTTACGGCAACGGCTGGAGACCTACAGTAACAGCTTTATAACGTTTCACATGAATCACGCCATGACGCTCTTGTGCTGTTTTATATTAGTTTACTCTGACGGCGTAGCAACAATTACCTAATTTGTGAGAGGTAATTTGCGACATAAACAACATGCAATACAGTAGACTCTTGTTAATTCGAACCCCTCCTGAACGAACAACACCTGAACGCCAAGACAAACCCTAAACACCAAGACGAACTTAATTTGCGATACCTATACTGTTGTTTGTAATTGATTGTTGTTCGAATAAGATAAACTACATTTCGACGAATAGTTTTTAGCGGTCCCTCTGATTTCGTTTAAACAAGGTTCGACTGTAGAATGTAACTTTGAAACGTCACCCTCCTAACGACGTTCCTATGAGGCAGCAATTGTTGATTAAATTGTGTTGAGACCATCGAGCGATAGAGAAGCTAATTTGATCATTACTTGACTTTCACGTAAAAGTCAATTTCAGTCACACTGTTATTAGAACACCGATGATCCTATTTCTGATGATGTCAGTACTTTTTTAGAACATATCTGGGAATTTTATAGTTCAAGAAAATGAAGTCAGGTACATCAGCCAACCCTGATGTCATTCACTAACTTACTTATATAGCAATATTTTAGGTGAGTCATCGAACGAGCTCCCACAAAACTCACTGTGATGAAGTTCTTCATCTGAATATGATGACTCTTAGAAACTTTTGTTTTCACTCCGTTGTAAGGATTGAACTTCATCAAATTCACCACAGAACTGTAATTTCTTTGAGGGAGTGACAAAATCCCTCAGCGTTAAATGTTTGAAATTATAAATAGCAACAACTCATAATACCTTAGCATACTTTATGATTAGAAGCAGTTGCTACTATTATTAACGACTACTTGGATATTGATACTAAATCTTTACTTTAGATGTGAATCCCAAACCTCAAGCGATTATGTCGAATTTTCCAACTACAAGAGCTCTGTGGACAGAAAGTTACCTCGACTGTGTGGCCCGAAGATTCCGGATCCGGTGGAGTCAGACGGCAACTTCTTCCGGGTGTCTTTCAAGTCGGACGACAAGTTCGACGGCACTGGCTTTCAGGCTATTTACAGATTCGAAGCTACTATCGGTAACGCGATGCCTTCTTAAATGTCTCTCATTAATTTTCTTAGTGTAAAGCAGGGTAACATAATGCGCCACTGGAGACAAATGTTTCAACCCCTGTATTTCGTATAAGCAGTCAAACGCACAATATAGGTACGAAATGAGATTTCATTTACCCGTGAATTGTCAATTCGATAATTACTTTTAACTCCCCGGTTCTTATTTTGAGTTAAATGAGTAATTCCCCGACTGAAACTTTAAACCATGCACTAAAACAGTTTTTTCCCTTAAAATACTATAGTACCGATACCAAATTTTGATGTCAAAGCTAAGTGTAAGGTTTATGTAGACAACAATGCCAAAATAAACTGTTGTTTTTATCCGAAAATTTCTGGTAAAAGAAATTCCAGTTTAAAAGTGTAAAGTGCACAGAAATAAACTAAAATTAACAATTTTAGTTTTTTTTTGGTTCATTTTACAGTATTGAACTGGAACCTCGGCTGCCATTATAAAACAATGGCCACTGTAAAAACAACAGTTTATTTGCTGTAGATTACTGTGTTTATCAATACGTCATTCTTCGTTACAAGGCTAGGTAACTTTGATGTGTTGTATTTGCGTTCCGCTGTACGTTATCCATACGGAATGTAGCTATCACCAGACATGGTTATTATCTAACCATATCTTATTTTAAAGTATAACAGACTTTTATATTACTGCATTAGGTTTTGTGACTTTGATTAGAACTATAAGCTTTTTTAACACAAACGACGTTGTATAATGCTTTTTTTTTTTTTTGCAATTTTCGTGCACAGTGAAGTATTTTTATCAATATTCATTTCAGCACCATAATTCTAGAACTTAAACTTAAAATATCTTCTTTCGGTAAAAAAAAAAGGTATTTTTGTGAATAACTAACAAAAACTCAATTATATGAGGTATGTAATATGATGTATCATGTATGTATACTGCTTTCATTTGCCGAGCCCTTGCATACGAGGCAAATCAAGGCAAATGAAACATTCTTTTCAGAAGTGAAACTCGAAAAACTTCTTCAATTTAAATGTTTTGTAAAAATACTACCAAAAATACCGTTAGAAGAAGTTCAGTTTCATAGAAATTAAATTTGCTTTTCTAAGTTTTAAGGGACTAAAAAAAAACAGCAGTTAAACTTAGTGTGATTTTTTCCCACTAAAATAAACAAGAATATTAGTTATTCAAAAATAACTTCATTTCTTATTCTGGTTAAACTGCCAGGAGCAATGAAAAAATACTTTATAAGCAGAAAAAAAAGAAAAGAAAAACTCTTGGAAAGCAACTAAATAATATTCTAATGTTCTGAACATCTGTAGAAACATTCGGATTGAAAATGAATTGAATCGTTAATGAAGAATTAATTAATCTGTTCAAGAAAAAGAAGAAAAACTTCGTGCAGGTTTACAATGTATCATTTTTTACTTGTGTTTGTTATAATTGGAAAAAAAGAAAAGGAAAAACATTCCCCGTAAAATATGGGAAAGTAATTAGATAGGTTTTTGAGAAAAAACTACACTGATTCTTAACCTCAATTAATTGAAGAGTATAAAAGCTTAAAACGATCCACATAATTAAAAAATAATCTGAAAGAACAACTGATTGCTAAGAAAACAACAATCGTATTAAAAGGTCAAGGTTTATTCTTCATGATTAAAAGAAATGACGGAAAGAAAAAAAAGAAAACAAATAGGTTTTTTCATCCCACCGGAGTTATTCACTTCGTAACAATTCAAGTTTTAAAATCCTTACGATAGTTTAGTTTTAATAATCCAAAACGTTTAACACAAATTTAGCATTATCTGACTTTATAATTTCAGGTTTCTTCATTTGGTGACAGAAACATTGTAGAATTTTCATTCTGCACTATGCTCCAAAAAACAAACTAAGGGCCCTGCTCCACATTGACGTAAAGCAGAAAAATAAAGCAGAAACGTAAAATGGATTAAATAGTCTTCCTATGGAAAGTACCCGAATTTTCGGTTTTTGCCTTGGTTTTTTGGCGTTTTCCGCTGATGTGGAGCAGAGCCCTAATAGTTAATTCAGTAACTAAACAAACCTGTCGTTTTTGAAAAGAGCATGAACAGTAAAAAGTTGCTTCAAACAACAAGAGATAAAAATCAGATAGGATTTTACATCAGAAAAATCTAAGACAAAACATAATATTTTACACAGAAAACATTTTTGAACAGAGATTTTATAACTAAGTTAAATGTTAAATAGAAATGTATAATGGAAACTCTATCAAAAATAGTTAAAACAATTTATCCTGATAAAGACTCCAATCAAGTATTCCATTATTATTTTTTTTAATGAACTGGAAACGAAACGGATAATTGTTTTTACCACCTGCTGTGCTAATGCTAGATCTGTCAAAGTGTGAGCGCTTGCAACTTGGGCATATGAATGACCAGATATCATCTCATCAATACTATTTTCAGCATGAAAAGGTTTGCAAAAAAAAATTTCCGTCCACTTTCCCCCATTGTATTGCCGATCGTTCCCATAAATGAAGGGTCAGGGGGAAAAACCACGGTAGTCCACTTTTTGTTGAATTTAAACTGATGCTACCACCTATTAGAAAAACTAGCTGTCGTGGCCGTCGCGAAACTTTCTTCTATATCTATCTTATGAATTCCAGTTACAAAATAAAATACGTACTCGCCCGAATAATTGGAAACAGCTCCAATTTCCCAATTATCGTAATAACCCTGCAAATGCAGAATCAATGAGCGAAATTGGAAATCATTGCAAAAGCCTTGTTTAGATTAATTGCAAACATTTTATTTGTTAGTAAAAAGAAATTGGCAAGAGTTAAAAATTTCAAATCATTGAAAGTTTTCAGCTGTTTTGATAATTAAATAGCGTGAAAGCGATTTTTTAATGAATTGATTTTTCGCATTGTTGACTAAGCGTAAAAATCACCCCACCCTCCCCCTGGGGCGATTGGCGCCAAAATTTAATCGATGCTTGCTTCCTTATTGGGTTAGTGTTATTCCAAATTTCATTCAAATCTCAGCAATATTTCTCGAGATACAGTAGGTGCAATGACAAAATAAGCACTTTTGATTGCTCCACCCCCCTTTGAGATATTGACACACAAATTGAATCAGCGATTGTACTCAATAGGGTCTACCTATGGACCAATTTTCGTTTGATTCCGCCTGTTACTTCCTGAGATATAGCAATCACCCCCGCGCAGAACACGTGCGATTTCTCCACCCCCCTTCAAGATACTGACACACAAATTGAATCAGCACCTGTACTCTATAGGGTCTACCTATGGACCAATTTTCGTTTGATTCCGCTTGTTACTTCCTGAGATATAGCAATCACCCCCGCGCAGAACACGTGCGATTGCTCCACCCCCCTTCGAGATATTGACACGCAAATTGAATCAGCACCTGTACTCGGTAGGGTCTACCTATGGACCAATTTTCGTTTGATTCCGCCGGTTACTTCCTGAGATATAGCAATCACCCACGCGCAGAACACGTGCGATTGCTCCACCCCCCTTGGAGGAATTCGCTAAACAAAGTCAGGTGCACTAGTTCACATGGTGGTACATATGTGAAAAAAATTTTGTTCGATTTCATGCAGTAGTTTTTGCTCTAGCGCGGCCACAAAAACTGGTCACACACATACAGACTCACACACACACAGACACACACACAGACAGACATTTTCCAAAAATGGTCGAAATAGACTCAGCGCACTTCAAAACGTGCAAATCCGTCAAAATTCGACATTCGAAAATTTTCACGAAACCAATACTTTCTTCTATATAATAGATATAGAAGAAAGTAATAAGTGTAATTTCGTTTAGTATATGCAATATTCGTAAAAAACACTGTAGTCCATGTATTATTGTCATTTTAGAACAAGTATACTGGGGAAGTTTATGAGTTCGTAAAGTTTAAATTTCGTTTTTCTCAAAATGAATCAAATGTGACTACCGTGGTTTTCCCCCCTGACCCTTCAAATGGCATTAGTAAGTGGAATCCTCCGGATACACACTTTTCCTCCTCTATACATCCCAGGCAGATTCTGATTTAACATAGAGATTTATGTATTTTTTATCATTATTAAATATATATTTATTTCATTTTTACAGTAGGAGATGTTTGAATAAATGTTTACTACATTGACTCATATCAAACAGGTTATTGAAGACATAAACACAATTGCATATGTGACGAAGCAATGAAATTAGTTCAAAACGTTCAAAATTGGAGAATTTGCGAATCTTTGAAAAGCTGTATCTCAAAAAATATTATAGCTATTAGGCCCGTCTTGGTGTCAAAATGTAGCAAATTTAATGCAATTTAAATGTGTGTCATATTATGTGGGTCGAAAACGTGTTCTTTCATGGTCAAATATTGAAAAATCCGAAAAAAGTACGAAAATTTAGCAGTTTTGGGGATTTTTTTTTTTTTTATTTTTTGCGAAACTTTGAAAAGTTGTATCTCAAAAACTATTATAGCTAGAGAGACCATTCTGGTGTCAAGTTGTAGCAAATTTAATTTAATTAAAATATATGTAATATAATGTTGCATGGTCAAAATGTGAAAAATCCGAAAAAAGTACGAAAATTTAGCAGTTTTTGGGATTTTCAAAAATGTTCCGGGAGGTTGCCGAGGTCGAAAACTTGGATTTTGCATCTCGGTCACATCCCATGCAAGAATTAAAAAGAAACCTACTACCCCCACTCGATGCAACTTAGGCCCCCCTTTTCATGAAAAGGGGACTGGACTATTGTATCGTATTGCGATATTGCAACGTTCTTTCTAAAGTGTCATTTCGGAAAATGTCTTGTTTTGTTTTTAAAGTTAGGAAATAAAACTTTCTTCTTCTTGCAAACTTTGGTAAGATTTCTGTTGGTTTCTGTGAGCAAAAAAATTGTTCTTTTTTTCTCTTTTGGCTTATTTTTGTGCACCTCCCCTTGGGGTTGCATTCGAATGTCCCCAAGGGAGTGTTTTACCCTTTTCATGGGGTAAATCAGTGTTAATTTCAATGCAGACAAAAGTGATATGAATTGGTGCGACCACTAGGCGATATATCGCCAAGCTTTTGGTCGCCAAGTGTTTGATGCCAATTTGGCAACAGATCGCCAAGTTGGCCACAAATTTGGCGAAAAAAATTATTTTTTTGATTTGGGTTCAATTTAGTGCTATTGGCGATATTTTGCGAAAAATCCACTGAATGATGTTAAAATCGGCGTTATTTAGGAGCTTAATCATTGTAAAACATTTTTTTTTGCATTGTTTCGTGGCAAACTAGGAATGTAAATGTTTAAATTGTTATCTTGCTCACTCCAAGCACTATTTTAGCACTTAAAGCATCTAATAAGAAATTTACACGCAAAAGGACATAGTGTGGGGGCCATACCAAATTTTTATATGATACTTTGAAGGGATTATAGTTGAATTATAACTAAAATAGAGTATTTTTTCTGCTATATCATTTTTTTTTACAAATGAACTTTTAATTTTATACCACGGGCAAAGCTGTGCGGGTATCGCTAGTAATTAATATAGTAAAACTAGAATTTTAATATTTACATTTTATGATGGATGAAATATTTATGAATATATATATATATATCAATGAAATATCCATTAGTTCTATGATTTACAGTTGTTCGACTTTTCCTTTCTTAGATCCTGCTACTGTGAAAAGAATATCCAGCACTTTCGTAGAAGACGCTTCTAGTAAGTATAAAATTTTCTTCCACTGCAGATTAATATATATATATATATATATATATATATGTATACCCAAGTAGCACATTTCGTTTTTTAAAGGTTGTAAAATGGTTATTAACGTTGAAACAACGGATTAAAAACATTTATAAAACGTTTAAACGTTTTTTGTGCTACCTGGGTGTATGTATATATATATATATATATATATATATATATATATATATATATATATATGTGTGTGTGTGTGTGTGTGTGTGTGTGTGTGTGTGTGTGTGTGTGTGTGTGTGTTTTAATTAACTAAAAGTTCCTTTAGAAGTCAACGAGAATGCTTTATCCTACATCTACAACTATTTTAAAGATTCGGATTAATAATGTCTCAACTGTTAAGTATTCTTTCAAACATAACCTCTTAACATTCCAAAAACTGATTTCATAAACAGTATAAGCTTCTATCATTTGAAGTAAAGCACTACCCTTCATTTGCGAGCCTCAAGATGTAGCATATGTCAAATTACTCTTCCTTCTACTGTACTCCATTAAATAACACCATCTACGACCTTTCACTACATTCAAGTCGAAACACGTTTTTTCTTTGAACTAACAGAGAAAAGTGGAGTAGGAAGAAATATTTAAATATTTAAAATTTTAATTGCGGATTTGGAATTCTCAAAAAGTACTTTAGGCAATATCCTCATAAACAGCATAGTTTAAAACTGAGTTAAAATTGTAGTGGGAGCCTGAGTTAGCATTTGTCATAAGCTAAAGTATTTCAGGAAATTTTGCGTTTAGCCAGTGGTAAAGAGCGTTGTTTTAGATCGGCGTTTAAGCGTACTTCGTTTAGATTGGACTTAATTTTCTGCTCGGATTTGAATTAACATGCATCGTTTTCAAGGACACGTATCTTGCTGATATGCATTTCATGTTTAAGGCTACTTAAAGAAATGAATTATCTGCTCCGAAGACCCCCCCCCCCCATGCAGGGAGTTATTCAACCAGATGGTCATACATTGAAATTTATGTTAGTCGCTCTTTCGTGCTGGTATTGAAAATTGTAATTGATGGTAATGTAAATGGCTCTAGAACCAGAAATAGGTTTTGGGTTCGGGCTCAAGCAAGATATTCAATCGTCAATGTAAAAATTAACAAAAAAGAGAAGAAAAAAAAGCATTTATTTTTAATATGTTTGCTTGCAATTTTCATTAAAAAAAAAAAACACACAGTAATACATTTGAAGTAGAGCATTTTGAGAAAAATTACAAACTTACAAACTTCAGTTAACGTTCTTCATCAACAGAGAGATTAAAAAAAAATAAAAATACATTTTGAACCTAATCGCAGTTTTGATATCAGTACTCATAATTTCTTATTAAGATAATGTAAAACAACAGCTGAAGTAACATTTCATTAAACCATGTCAGACCACCGGACACAGTTTTTGATACAAGAAAAAAATTTTGTGCTCTAAAGTAATTGCAAACAATGTAATGAGGTACAACTTTGCGGGAAAACTGCATATACTTGTTTCAGAGCATCAAGGAACATTTTTGAAACAAAAAAAAAAAAAAAAAACTTTCCGTCTTTTTTCGTGTTTTACATTCGTTTACTTTTAAAACCACAAAGTACTTATTCAGTTCCTAATTGTGGTATTTTTCTTACAGGAGTTGTTCTCCATCAAGCGGATTGTCTCTGGATTATCTTTGTTACGATGGTGTTCATAATATTGGATTAACAAGTATCTTTTGATGTGAAAGAAAACTCGTGTATCATCCATTACAATTGTGATACAAAATTAGTGTTTATAACACAATGACCTTCTGTGTTTATGAATACGAAGAATTTTGTAAACTTACATCTCCTGGAGTAATGTCGTGTGACTGCACTAAAATGTCAAGAACAAATTTTGATAATGTGTTGAAAGCTATTGTTGATAAAGACATTATACTGTCGACATTTCCACCAATCGTGTCAGAGCTCGGCTCCACGCTGAAAAGGAAAAATTGTCAAGATTCATTTTACATTTTAGCCAGAGGTACAGACGGAGCTTGAGTGATCGTTA
Organism: Uloborus plumipes; assembly: GCA_038373865.1. Classification (NCBI taxonomy): domain Eukaryota; kingdom Metazoa; phylum Arthropoda; class Arachnida; order Araneae; family Uloboridae; genus Uloborus; species Uloborus plumipes. The sequence goes on along the minus strand of JAXGGA010003663.1, from coordinate 11,547 downwards.
TGGACACATCTACTATCGTATTATATGTCTCATCAGAAACGTCATATGATCCTAGTTGTAGCAACTATATTGGTTAATTTTGTTGTTTGATTTATGCTGTACAAAATTTTTTTACATATACGAAGGAATTGGTACATATTTTTGTTTTAGGAAATACAAGACGATGTTACAATAATTCATTCCTAACTCTGACGAATTTCTATGAAAATAAAAGTCCTAAAATGTTATTGTTCACGGTCTGTTGCCAAGCAGACATTAGTAATGAATAGACGTTTTGCGGCGCGAATGGGCAACTGAATGTCACGTGGACTTAAAAGCAGCATGGCAAGTTGCGTTCTGATTCAAAAGAAAAAATCATCCGGACAAAGCTTCTTCTCTAATCAGGACAAAACTTCTTCTGAGTAAAAACTTTTTTGAACTATCATCAATTTTTGAAATAAAGCATGTCTGAGATAGTATGAAAATGGAAATGTTTTTTTTTTTTTATGTTCTGACCTTAAAACCACAGTGAATTCCCGTCCTGTAAATGACAGAAATGTGATGTGGCACGTAAATTACTCTAATGTTACAGTAGCTCAGTACTATTCCAGGAATATGTCTTGAGAGCTGTTGTTATTATTATTATTATTATTATTTTGCGAACGGATCTTACTCTGTCCATACAACGACCTTTAAACATGACATAAAATGAGTTTAATCATCAAAAAATCAAAGAGTGTTTTAAAGAGAAATTTTGAGAAAAAAATCTTCATGTTGGCTAATAAAGTTTTTGGTGACTTTTAAAAACACAAATATTATAATTTCTAATTACTTTACTGTGTACTATATTTTCAGCATTGCCATAATGTGTTAGAAAAAAAGCACTAATCAGTCAATATTTAATCATTTCTCTGCAGTAAAAAATATGCAAAGTAACACAATCAAAAGGAATAAGGTACTTTTGTCCAACATAGATTGCACAAATTAACTCTGTACGTACTAAACTATACGTAGTATACGGTAACTCAAAAGCATTATCTATAGAAGTGAATTTTTCATAAAGCGGATAAGTGATTTTAAATAGTAAATAAAAGTCCCAGACAAAAATCGTTCAATTCAAAGTAACATTTTAAATATTGGAAACAAAATAGTACAATTATTAGCAGAAAAAATTATTTGGCTATCGACAATAAAATAATTGCTATGGAAAAAAAAAAAAATATTTGTTTCCCTTACCCTAATTCGAACTGTTAACAAAAATAAACACTAAATTTAATTTTAATTCATATGTAAAGTTATTAAATATTGGTAGACATTTTAAAAGCAAACGAAACACAAGTAGCTTGAAGATGAATGGGTACACAGTTTAGATTCAACAAATCATAATATAGGTCTATCAAATTCACGCGTGCGGTGCTTTCTAGGAGTCCTACAAAAACATAGATTTTGTTAATTAAATATTTTTTTTCAGATAGTTTCATCTTTTAGTGCTCTTTAACTTCTTCAAACATCGATGTTTTTTTTTCAGTCCGCAATTTATTAAAGCAAAATAAGCTAATTTTGTAAGCAATTAATATTTAAAAATATAGCTATATTAATTATGATCGCTCGCCTTTACTGTAATCCATTAAAATATTTTTTTTATAAATGAAATTAAATTCTTTAATGCAAAAAAATGTGAGCCTTTGGATATAATTTCATTCGACTAAAAGTTGTCGTGAATCTCTTTACGTCCGTAAAAAGTTTTTGCATAAAAAAGATGTCTCACGCTGCAGTTGAGTAGATTTTGCAGGGGACTCTGTCCCTTTTTTTTTTCAACTGAAAAATCAATGTAAATGTAATGTTAATTGGTTTAATTGGCCATAGTTATTGATTAATTTCATCAAAAAAAACATATGATATTGTCTCACAAGATGTCATTTTGATCAAGAAAGGCGGTAATGAACGAAATGAAAGATAATCGTCTGGATTTAAAATGTACCATGTTTAGTCCCGACCGTAAAATAGTATGAGGCGAAAAAGCAATGGTTTCAAGAACTTCAAATTACTTTTCATTCAGAGATCTTAAAGCAAAATTCATATTTGTAGACGAAATTTCACATTTTTCGGTGCTGCCATCTACTGGTTTGATCTCGAGATATTTAACTAAATGGTATTAATGAAGTGTGTTTGAAAACATGTTCAGGCTATTTTTGCAAAAAGAACTACCAAGAAAACTTCTAGCGATTGAATTTACAGTTTTGGCGCTGAAGATTTTAGTAGAACATTAGTGAAACTTAAAAAAAGATTGGTATAAGGTGTATGCAGACGTTAATCTTTATAAGTTTCAAATATTTCTAAGTATTTGGACTAGTAAAACATGGGATTGATTGCAATGTAATACCTCATTATTTTGCTTGAATTGTTTGCACTACTTTGCAAAAAAAAAAAAAAAAAAACTCGCTTAAATTATAAAGTTAAAAATACTGATTTGAATTTACCTGTTCGAAACTTTCTAAATACTGTAAATCTAATACTGTAAATCAGTTTTTTCCACATGAAGGAAAACGTTTCGGAAAGACGGCATTCAGTGACATATTTTTGCTACAATTTGCGACTTTGATGATAAAATCTTATTGATTAATATTGTTTCCATGCGAAAAGAAAAATTTTCTTATCTTTGTACTTGTTATTATTAGGGTCACTTTGTCCTTTTTATTTTGATGAACGTTTCCTATTTCGTACTTAACTACTTCGTTGATCTCGTTTCTTTGAAAAAAAAAGTGAAATTGCAATATGTGATGAAGATTCAGGGATGGCTCTAAATATGTCTAGGTGCTACATTTAATCAAACTCAATAAAATATAATTTGTGCAAGAGGTAAAGTGATATTTTACACACACTAACTTAACGTTTTAATGACCGTCGTTGCTTTGCACGAGTTAGTAGTTTCAATATTAACACAAATGAAAGTGTTCAGAACACAATTGTCAAAATAAAAGGATAACTTATAAAAAAGCCTTAAATAAAAAATGAAGAACACATAAATGAAATAATTTGCATATACCTGCTGATTAGCTACCATTAAAACCAAGTTGCAGTTGGCGTAAGGGGCCCAATGCAATGAAGAATTACACAGCATTCAGAGTTTGAAAGCAAAAATTTGTTTCCATTGTGCAGCGAAAGTATAGACTAATTTTAATGCAATACATTCGTTTCGTAATTCTTTCGTGTTAACATTCAGAGTATCTTTCAAGTATTATTAAAGACATAGTTTTGGTTCTGCTGCCTCGCGTCGTACTCTCCTTGCGAGAACTCGCGCCGTTATTTGTCACACGAGAGCTCGCGCGGAGTCGAAAACGACACCAGTGTTTTTTTTTCCTTTCTTTCTTTTACTTTTTTTCATGATTTTTTAAAAATGCAATTCAATTATGTTTTTTTTTTTACTAACAGAGACTTAACTACAATTGTTAGTTACTGATTTGAAATACGCAAAAAAAGTTTTTTATGAGTTGTAACAAAAATGCTCCAGCTCTCAAACATACAACTAAAATATATTGCTCTTTCTTTTGACCGAAGAAGATAAGTTATTATATTTCGAGCTGGGGCATGAACATTATTTCGAGGTTTTGTTTTTTGTAAAATATTTTCTTTATACCTTCCAAAAAAGGTGTAGTCTACATCAGGATCATTAGAAATATTCCGGATTCGGCTCACATGGAGTTGGGATGTTTTTTTTTTGTAATAATTAGAGCAAAACAATTGACAAATATGAGTTTTGCAAGCGTAATCATTGTAAACAGCACGACTATGCACTCAAAATCATGGCTGGAAGAGGGATTGTTGAAAATTATTTCCTTTTCACAAACTTATTTGAAATCCATTGAATGAAAGCATTAAAACTAAGTCCAAACACCTGTTCCGTTTCGAGAATTTTACTGACGTCAGTACTCGCACGGGGTCCTAAACAACCCCACGCTCAAAAACCCCCTTGTTTATAAAAAAGGAAAGGGTTTTAGAAAAATGCAACCACACCTTCACATCAATTAAATAGACCATTACAGCTACCAAAAAGATAGTTTCCTTATCTGGCTATAAAATTGTAAGAGATTTAAACAAAAAAATGGTTGGGGTCGTTTTCTTTCCCGCGCGAGCTCTCACGAGTTAAAAAAATAAATAAATAAAATAAAATAAAAATAAAGAAAAAACTGGTTTCTAATTAGCCACAGACAGGATTATGCAACAATTTTGCAATTTAAAACTTTGATTTTAACTTTTTAAAGCTAACTCGTTTAAGGTATTTTGTACCCAAAGGAAAAACATTTGTACTTTAACCTCCTGCAGAAGTTACCTCTCATTTATTACGTTGAAAGACCCTGCAATATATAAAATCCCTGAATCTTTGTCTAATCAATTAAAGTCGTTATTACTTGCTTGAGTTCTACGTAGATGTTTATTGTTAAGCATAGACGCAAAATATGTGTTTCAATATTTAATTGTTCCCTCATTTTCTCACTTTTTGGTGAAAAAATTGGAAACTTTTTTAGAACTTTTAACAGAATTATTAAATTGTTTCTTCTTCCCATACTCATATTGCCACATTTTATACAAAATTTGTTGTATGGTTTTATCCTTAAACTATGTAATAAAGACTAAAAAATATGCTTCTCTGCCTGTTGTCTTTTACTGAGTGCCTTAATACTTGCATTTAACAATGAAAAGAAACCTTTTTGAAAAAACTGAGGAAACTTTTAGTTGTTTTTGCAGCTAAAACAAGCTATTTTCGAAAAATAATTTGGGTTGTTCTGATAAAATGATCTTATTTGCATATACAAGTATATTTTATTATGAGAAGAACAAGAAAAATTAACGGTAATAACATGCTTCTTTTTTTCTTTTTCAATAGTTACTCAGTACTTACGCAAGAAAGTAATATTCTACAGGAAAAGGATCTTTTTTACTCTGCCCTGTTCGTATTTTTTTTAAAAACATTCATTTGGTTTTGACAATTTATTTTGTTTTAAAGAATTACTATGGTAAAACACAGTATTATATATAAGCCATTTTTTGTTTAAAAAATGCTCAGTTTTGAAAAGTTCACAAAATCTATCATCAGCCTCTTAGAGATTGATGAAATTTGCAAAGTTTTAGTATCTAGAAGAATTAAAATGAATGTATCTAAAATTAAAAGAATATTACTCTAAATTGGTAATGCAACATTTTCTCCAATACGGTTGAAAATACTACGCTACCACATTTATGAACTCATGCTGAAATATTTTTTTTAGATTTCCTCATGATTCTATTACACTGAAAACGATTAACGAGCAGTTAATCGATACATCAACTTGTTCTCGTTAATCAAAGCTATGCAGGGACTAACCTGTAATATAGCACTCAAAGAACATGTTACTTTAAATTTTAGCAAAAAGAAAACTACTTTGCGTGGACTAATGGAACCAATTAGTGCACATCTCACATTACGTTCAACAGAAAAATGCTACAGCTGCTACTAAAAAAAGAGAAACCACTGAAATGATTAAAATATAGGGGTTTTAGCATTAATAATACTAAGATAATTTTAATGAATCAATAATAGGCACTTAGGACGTTACGAAAATTGCAAGGCAAGTTGCAACGACTGCTGTAGTAAAGTATTTATCCATCAATGTTCGAAATTTATAACGCATTATTAATGCACAAAATCATCAAAGCATACCTGATTTAAAAAAAATAAAAATAATAATTACAAAAATAAATAAATAAATCATAATTTTTTCATGCCACAATAATAAGCATAGTAAATTTCAGACATGCCAATATGGACCCACTTAATGGTATATATAAATAAGCACGTTTATTGAAAAAACTGAGAAACTAAAAATAACACATTTACACAGTTCAATCTAAGCATAAAATACACAGTGAAACCTAAACTCAAATTTAGTTTGCATCCCTGTGATGGCCCAACATGCAAAGTAAGAGAACACTTGAAGGATACATATTACATAACCCTAGGATGCTGCATTATATCATCAAAAGATATTGGGACACTTTTGAAGATTTGCAGGTTTAAAAATTTCTTATGAAATCGCCTATGTAACATTTGCCCTAAAAATATCGACTTCAGCTAACATTTCCCAGTCAAAATTAGTTCAAGCATTTACTTACGATACAAAAAATAGGGAAAGGAAAATACACACGTTTTTCGACCATATTTGAAAGTAAATAGCAGGGAATACGTTGTGAATTTCAGAAATTATTTTTTATAAAATTTTATAACTAGTTCACATATTTTCATAAAGCTAGAGCTTGTGATCCCAAAGAAATAAACATTTCCCTTAAAACTGCCAATTTAATTCTCGTTTTGTTGGCTCATAACGAAAAATTTTCCATCAAACTTTACCAAACCTTTAGAAAAGCTGAAAGCATGTAAGAGAAACATCATACTAAAATTTCAAACGGAAACATTGAAAATCCATTGAAATACGAATAATTAAAGCAATTTATTTTTCTCTGCTCATGCGCAAATGAGAGCATTTAAAACTATATTTTCTAAGTCATGTAGATGCTTCAATTATAAAAAAAAGCACTTAAATATCGTTAAATTTTAGAAAGATATCAGTGATCTAATGAGAAAATTTTCAATTTTTTATGTGCTTCATAGCATACATCATCATGCCGTATACAGATTAGGTATGTAACCACATATAAGTTTAAACTAATAACTTTATAACTACAACACGGGTATTTTAATTTATTTCTCCTTTTTCCCACTTCGATAAGTATGTTAATATCATCAAAATATAGATCCCGATCTTATATTTAAGGAAAAATGCCATCATCATTTCAGATTTGAGCTAATCTGTCTCTTGCGTGAGTCATCATTTGAACGACTGGCCTTGTCATTTGCTCACATCTCTGGAGTTGACTGTTTCGCGATAAAGCAAACTAATGACCAACGCGTGGTAGCACATTTCCGCAACATATCTGTTTGATGTTATCAAAATGTGCGCCCACTACAAGGCTGCATCATCATTATTTGTGTACGATAATTACTACTATAATAATTGATATTCGTGGCATTATTGTAGTAGATTGAGCCCAGACTGCACGTAAATGTAATGCAGTCATAAATGCATCACAATAATGTGCTTATGGTATAACAGCCCGGCTAACCACGAAAAGTTAGTTTACGGTTGTCTGAACTGCTGAAATTGTTTTTGACGATGATCGTGCCTTAGCAGTAATGAAGAAAGGTCGAATGTTTTTATTTTTTTTTTCAATTAGTTGTTAATTACACATAACTGTCTATTATAAATCCAAGTTCCTGCATCCTTATTGCTGTTACGAAATAGTTCTTTAGTCAGGGGTAAATCATTTTTCATGGCGTAGGCTTTGCAATTGAAATTTTTAGGAAGTAGTAGGAGGGGGGGGGGGCGTACTTAAGAGGATTTTCAATCTCGTTTTGGGCTGTGATGCGTAGCATTTGAGAGGACGATCTTGTCACACTCCCGCTTCAGCATCGGAAAAAAAAAATGTCAACCTTTAGTGTCGGACTATGCTTGCCATTTTGCCATGTTTAGCGGTCAATTACGACAATTCTGTCTAAATGGAGAAAGAATAAATTTGATACGCATGTTTTATTTAATTCGATGTAATCTGATTAATTCTGATACACGTTTACAATGGTAAACTGGAACCTGCAAACTAATAGATGGGTCTGTCTTTGAATGCAAACCGTATGTTATCCTATTCTATCTGGGTGGTGGTAGAACAGTATGTTGTTTTTATCATTTTGTTTCAACATAAATAAAACTGGGGATAAACTATTTTCTTCGAAGTAGTTATTCACTGAAAAGCAGCTTAGAAGATCCGAGATAACAAAGTGCAAACAATACTAGTTAGACGCTATCATAGAAAGAAGCTTTAACACAGCTAAATGTTTCACTCAAAAAGGTAACACGTTTTTAAAGCTATTGTTTAGGAAAAAAATGACTAACGCAAATTCGGGAAACGTGAAAGATCTTTAAATACTTTAGTTTGTATGTTACATCAATATTAGGGTATTTTATTGAAACTGTTTCCGATTAATTAGGCCATGAGATAATCAGCAAGATGAAAATGAGAACTGTTCTATTTTTAAAAGAAAACAATGTTGTAAGTATAATAATTAACCAAAAATGTACACTTATTGATTTAAAAAATACTGAAATCTTATAAACGCTTATAAACAACTTACTTCACAGTTATTACTTTACAAATTCTAAAACTTACTATTCTACAAACGTGGACTTGAAAAATATTTATTTGTTGTCAACTTTGCTAGACGTTGCTATGATATCAAATTCATAATACATAGCAGCTTTGAACTGATTTTTTCATGCCTTATAATCTATAGGAGAACATTAGAAGCTACAGAACAGTGTTTTAGCATTTCAAGTCTATGTTGAACATTGCACAGTTGCCATTAACCGCAGAGTCGTGTGGAACCTGAAGAACAGGTCACAACGGTTGTGCACATCACGTGGCAAAATCTGGTTGTCGAATATACCTATGCCGATGTAAAGGACGTTATGTTACGTTTAGAACCTTTCCCCCAGTCCTTTGAAGCTTATTGACAATATGGTCACACCCGCAATCATATACATATTTTTATTTTTAAAGTAATTTTTTTTCAGAAAGTTTTGATACTTCATATTATGCTACACAATAGGGTTCCTTATAGTTGAAATTACCACAATTATAAAACCCAAAGTTGAAAACTCTTTGAATGAAGTGCATATATATGCATAAAATGTAGCACCTCCGCAAACGGAATGAAGTGATTTTGAGCATGATTTAATCACATTTCCAAAAACTGTTCTTACTTTTTGCAAGTTAGGTGTTAAACTTGATTTAGATGCCACTACCAAGAGGAGCATTTTGTTTCAAGGCCATTATTGGCAAATAACTCTAAAAATTCGTTTTATATAGAGTAAATACGCAACACGAAAAAGTTAGTAATACCCTTTTAAAGCGAATACTATAATTATGCTAGTGGAAATAAAGTGTCAATATTTACATCCAAGTCTTTCAAATTAACCATAATAATAAAAAACGTTTTACAGTTTAAAAGTAGTTCGATTTGAGGTACCGTTCATCAAAATTCTTTTGAAAAGTTCACCGTCAAAGTACCTATATCATTCGTAGCATAGTTTACTAAACTCTTCATTTTTGACGTCATATCAAATTTCAATTCGAAAAGCACATCGAGTTCTACACGTTTTGCTGACTGATAAACATTGGATTGCTTCGAAGAATTTTATGTTATTTTTATCATTAGAAAATTGCGCCAATTTTGGTTGAAGACATTTTTCTGATCAACAGAAAATAAGAAATACGGCGAAAGTATTAAAAAGAGTAATATTATATTGTGGCGCCATCTGGGAACACGACATGAAAATCGTGGAAAGTTAGAAGCATCGTGAAACATCAATTCTTAAAATAAACAATTTGAATCAGTCATTTGAGAAACTTTCCATGCACATTTTTGGCCAAAATTGAGTTAGACATATTGAATATTTGATGAAGGCTACACAAATACTAAAATAAAAATAATAAAATTTATTTTGGTGGAATTAGCTTACCAAACCAGTGTTTAAAAAATTGGGGCTTGCTGCAAAAAGGAGGTAATTCAATTTCAATGTCTTTGAAGTGTTTGCATTAAAGCTTATTGCAGAAAATCGCATTCTAAAAGTTTCTTTAAGTTTTATGAATCCTCTTGTATAACTGTACTGAGAAGTATACAAGAAGATTTTTGAAAATATTAGAACAAAAAAGTGACCTTTATTTTAAGTTCTAATAGACAGACATTTTGAAAGACATTGAAAATGGAGATATCTCCTTTTTGCAGCAAGCCCTTCAATTCATAAAAATTTACGATGTTAAATTGAGGACCAGCAGGGATTTTTTGATTTCCCGATAGTTTACTTTTTCGGATATGAGGTGTTTCTAAAATGGCCGATTCATTCGCTCTTTTTCTTTACTCAGTTTGATAGTTCAGTTGCGATAGTTCTGGCTATAAATAAGAACATGTGAAGACAATTTAGGATCTACCTTAGCAGCATTGAGGTATCTGATAAACGGGTGATGTTTTGATCGAAAAGTAAAACCTCTTGTATGCACTTTTTAAAATATGATGATTAATTGGTGAACTTTCTGTAAGGCATTGTTTATAAATTAAAATTACGTTTTGAAATATAAAGTAAATATCCGGGCTGTGGACCACTGGAGCTTGAGGCAAAATGCGAACATTCAAGATCTTTAGAACCCTACTCAAAGATGTCTTGGATATAGGTCAATGAAACAAGTAAATGATTTGCGCTATCGTCAAATGCATTATTTCTTATTACTATTCTTACAAAACTTTTTTTTCTGTTCTTTCTGTAAATTTAATTGCAAGATTATTCTATAAAACACAAAGCTAATGATTGTTCTTTAAACTTATTCACTTTATGATTTTATTAGAACACTGGAAAAATGAATGTTGTTTTTACAGTATAATACAGCTAATTTTATAGTAATAAACTGTAAAAATTGCTAATTTTACAGTTATAAACTTTAAAATTGCTTACGGTACTAAACGTTAAAATTTCTACTTTTACGGTAATAAACTGTAAAATTGCTCATTTTACCGTTTATTACCATGCATTTTACAATTTTAAACTGGAAAAAATATCGGTAGTAAAATATCTTTTTTTTTTTCATTCTAAGTCGATTTTCTAGTAAAGAACGTAATTTTTCCAAAATTTTACAATAATGACCGGCATTACTTAGAAACTTTGTCATATTGATTAAAGCAAGATGTTATTAAAACAGGATACAGTTTTTCTATGAAGAGAATAACTAATGAATGAATCGAGATATTATATTTAACTCTTGTATTCGAAACTAGTGATTTTTTATAATCTTTTAAGCTAACGACCTTCTGCAATAGTACTCCAACAGCAAACCAAAGTAATTTTATTTAAATATGCTTAGTGTGTGGGTTTCTTAAAAAAAAGTTTTTTTTTTTTATTTACGTTATGAAGAAATTAATCAACGAAGATTTAATGGAAAAATTAAATCATTGTGTCTGTTCGGGATGAACCTGTTACTAAAACCACCAGCTTGGTTATTCCATCCAGAAACTGCATGACCAAGTTGGTGGTGTAATTGCAGGTATTTCTGCATTAGCCCAGGTTTAGGGAAATCTGAACTCAATTGTTCTAGCTAAAATTTGCTTAAGAAAAATGAATATTTGGTTATTTGAAATTTCATACAAGAGGTACATGCAAGTTCAGCCATTCTAACCAGTTTTAGTTTTCAATTTTGATTATCCGATTTCCCAACCTGTTTTGACCACGTATGGTGGCTAAGAGGAGAGGGAAGGGGCACGTCTTCACATCAGTATCATGTTCAAGGGGCACTGCAGAGTTGATAATCTTCGCTTTTTGCAGAAGAAAAATTATAATGTGTCGTTTTAATGCTAGATGGCAGCACGATTTAGAGGAAAGATTTCCACGAGGATGGAGTAAAAATGATAAAAATATATATGAAGAAAATTTA